>QDHC01005077.1:806638-822673 GCA_013186455.1 Papilio dardanus tibullus
ACGCGTTCATCATGCGAGTTGCGTGTCCAATTTCTACTAGTTCAATCATCAATAGCTGCACTAAATGGTCTAGAAATTTACTTACTTTTCCTCGATATCCTTGGCTTTGTCACGCACATCGTGGGCTGTATGCTCCTCGTCGAAGTACAGCTTCTTGGTCTTGTCCACGTCGAGGACGCTCATCTGCAGCTCCTTGTGCGCTTGGGCCAGCAAATCGGTGCTCTGGTATAATAATAATTTATTTAATAACTACATATTGTAAGCAGCCGTTGATTAAACATATATTTCAACATATATTTCTTGCCCGGGGTCGGTTGTTGGATGTGTTTAGTTAAGATAGAGGACTTAGAGAATATTTGTTGGAATGTACCCTACCTTCTATCCCAGAATACTATAAAGACGTGATAATATTGCAACTTTTTCTATAGAGATAATTGATTGTTCATTTGGAAAGGATTCCTGTTCGTACACTTGACAGCTTCGAATTGATCGATAAACCGAAATTAGTTTGGGTGTAACAGATGGAACTGACATACCTACCTAGTTACTTTTTATTTATGTGATAAAAGGAAGAAAAATAGAAGCCTTCGCAATATTTTACACGTAAGTCACTGGAAAAGTACAAAATTGCGTTACGTAGTAATTAAGTCATCTATTTTGAGTTCTTTTCAACGTTCATTTCAAACACGTTTCCCTCTAAGTTTATCAAGTATGGCGTTAATTCATTTAGTGCATTGCAAACTGACCAACGTCCGACCGCACCATAGTAAATTTGCATTGCCGTGGAGCCGGCCCATTTACCTCACGGAGCATCGGGACATGAAACGTGCAGCGTTAATTAATCACGTTAGTGGATGTCGGTGAAAACTGAATTGACACTTTCATTACACTTTTTTCCAACGTTTGTTGTACGACTATAAAAGTGGGCGATAGTATCTACAATAACTAAAACCGGTTGTTTTGAAAAATTAACGAATAACACTTTCTCATTAAAGTCGTACTATTTCAGAAGAGATTATTTTAAGTTATCGCTGAACTATTAATCTGTTGTTTTGTAAAAAAAAATGTGTTTTGTTTTAAATTATCTACTGCTTTATAATAACTGTGTCGAAAGATTTTCGTAGCATATTCGTAGCATGTTTGAAGATACGGAATAGATTTTAGAGATCGGTTGTGATGGAACCAAACGCGTTACTTCACGTAACAACCTGTCCTTTGTACCGTAGGAACATTGTAAGGTTTTAATCTCCGTACCTTCGATATGATCCGACTAGGTAGTGTGAAGAACACGGATACGGATACCTGTTACAATCCCAACATTGAAAACAAACACGTTGTCTTCGTTTCGTTTCTTGTATTTAAGTTATTTTATTTTATGATAATCAGAATCAGTATTTTGTAATACTTGTAACGGCTCAAAGGGCATAATTAATTACATCTCTTTCGAGCTCTTTTAAGCGATATAACTTTGGACAGATGGATATCGTAAATATGTGAACAGAGGAGTATATTTGTAAAATAGATTGCAACTCCTCAGCGAAGAATGCTTTGCTACACGTTTTGCATATGACAAAGAGCTATGTAACTAAACCAATTTAAAGTTGTTTGAGTATTTCTAGGATAAAAGGAAAAAAGTAGGCAGCCAATCATTTACATCGCAGACCCGTATCTCAAAGGGATGCTTAGCTGTGTAGGCAAAATGATAATGTTGAATTATAAAAGATAGGAACTCCATTTTTTTTTATATTAATAAGTGGCAAACGAGCAAGCGGCCACCTTAATTCGCTGAAATAGCGAAGCGACCGCTGCCCATAGACATCTCCATGCATTAGTTTGTAAATTCTAGTACAGTGAATAAAAGTAGAACACTATGAATTATTAAACAAAATGTAAAATTACTTTTAGAATTATTATATACACTTTCCTTGAGAATTAAAGATCTCAAACCATAATTTGCTTTCATGTTTCTCCGTTTCTGAGAAAAAAGGCTGACATTTTCCATACTTTTATTTTTGTTTAATATTTTTATAAGTCACTATGATTACGTGACTTCCAGTAAGACTTACAAGTTTACCATGTAAACTAAAAAACAGTATTTAAACAAAAAAAACTTTACTGTATATACGCAAAACATTTGAAAAGAACTTAGACAGTGTGTCGTGAAATGGAAGTAATGTGTATTCACAACATTGAATAGAATATAAAAGAGATTATTTCAGCGAATGTTTCGAGCAATGTACGAGTTGGTAACCTTCAAGATGTTTGTCGCACAGCTGACTGCGATGTGCATTAAAAAGGATATGATAAACGAGCCATAGTTAAGGTCAGACGCCGTACATTTCCAACGATATAACGCTAAAAACCCTGCCAACTCTGTTTCCTATTCTATTAAAATATTGTCTTTTATTTATTACTACACTAATCACAATGCTTTTTAAGCGTATCTTTAGTATGATATTATTTTTTGGTATAATGTTTAATTACGAAAAAACTAAAATCTGAAATTTTCCTGAAAATAAATCTATTACGTAACTTTATAATATAAAGTTACAACTATAAAAACGATAATAGAGTTAGACACGGAGCAAGGTGAAATTACACATTCTCGTATTCAAGGGACATGAATAAAATATACGTACGTCTGTACCGTTTAATTAACCTTAATGGCTTAATAAAGATAAAAAAGCAGCAAATACACTGAGCGGTTAATTAGACCATAGTGCATAACGCCATCCATCTTACAAAGTTCTAGAAGAAAGATTACGATAGAGGGAGACACACAACATACTACTAAATCGTATGGTAATTAGTCTGTTACCTTTTTGGCAACGTTCATCTTATGCTGGCGCAGGAACTTGGCTTCATCGGCGATCTGCTGCTGAAAGACCTCGCAGGCGGCGAGTCTGGCGCGGGCCAACTTCTCGTTCTCTTCTAGCACAGTGCGCCACACGTTCCACATGTTCCTGATAAACAACTTCCTTTAACATTCAATCCACTATAAGCAAAATAGCAACCTTAATACGACTATGATAAGTCTATGCAAATATTATTAGCTCTGTAAAGGACGTCCGACATTAAACGTCTTTGATGAAGTTTGGACGCTTTCGTTTTAAATCAATATTGCGGAGATGTCGCGGTTAGAACACCCTCTTATTTAGAAATGTCTAAAGTTTACCAGATTTTATTTGGTGGAAGCCAATGAGCCAGTTTTACTAATGACCTACAAAACATTTCTCTTAATTCGATTTAAATATATTTTTAGAATATAGTAGAAAATACAAAAGTAGAGTATACAAGTAGAATGAGATTTGTTTTTTAAATGACAGTACCTAAGTACTACATCTTTTTAATTTATTTTTAAAACCGGTACAGGGTGATCTACTGTATTTTCTATGGAAAATAATAATATTTTTTTTAAATATTAGTTGTTATTACTGAAAGTGTAAATGGAAAAAAATAACGAAAAATACTTTAAAATGCCGTAATCACATTGCATAATAATGTTGCTTTACAGTAAAATATGTCAGATATAAGATATTCTATAAATATTATGAACAAAATTGATTTAGATTCGCACCGGACGTCAAGTCTTTGAATATAATTCAAATGCCCACGTATTTTGCTCGCGCTGAGTTTTGAATTATTATACAGAAGATATTAAAATACTTCGTCCAAAACTTGATAGACCTATAGTAATTAATTTTGAACGTCAAGAATAAAGAGTGATATTCTTTCAATCTATACTAATATTATAAAGAGAGAAACTTTGTATTTTTGTTTGTACTGAAATAACTCAAGAACTACTTGGCCGATTTCAAAAATTCTTAGATTACTACACCATTAGACAACTACATTATCCCCGAGTAAATATTATTTAATTCCACGCGGACGAAGTTGCGCACAACAGCTAGTCTTTAATATAAAGAGAATTGAAACAATATTTATTAACCTTTCTTCTATGTGTAGACGTATAAAAAAGAAACAACCTTTTTGTCCCTTGAGTCGAACAACCAGACTCAATTCAAACTTTAATATTCGATTATAACTTTTAAGTTTTATTTCGAAGCGCAATACCTGTAAGATTTTTTGCTACATTTTACGTGAAATCTCTACAAATGTTTCATTTATTTACGAGTAGGAGCGCAACACTTTAGCAATGATTGTTACAAATGGCGCGCAGATTAGGTGTGACGTGAAAATGGCAAAAGCATTACTGGCTTCAACGCATCTACTACGTTTTACTTGAAAATTGTAGTGAACATTACTTTTATTACGTTTTATCAATTCTAAGGTAAAGAAAGTTTATAGCATCGATTGAATCTAAGCCAGTTTAGATACATAATTAGTCTATACAGTCGGACGGACATTTCTAGACCGATTAAAGATCTAAATGGTCTTTTAATTAATTAAAGAATAATGAACAATAGCAAAGTACGTTTTACACATTTTTTTTAAGGGTAAAAACGGCTATTATAGGGTGTCGTCACCTGCGACATCATCAGTGATGAAATAAGGTAGGCAATGAAACGTTTTTATATTATATTTTATTTTTTATGTTTCGTCACTATGAACATGATGTAGGCAAAGTTTATTTTTAAAATGTCAACAATAGTAACAAGCAACTGTGATGGTAATACAGAATATACATATATCGTAAGCTCGGAAAGTTAGAATTTCGCTTCGCAGAGGTCGACAGAAGCAAGTTGCATTTGCCTAATAATATTTGAATACCAAAAAGCAGTCGCTTTGCGGCAATGTGCATACAAAGTCGTAAGGCAAAAGCAAATAATCCCCTACAGTTTCAGAAAGACCAAAAGGAAACTTTTTCGTTTGATAAGCAAAGCATGTTGGTACTCACGGGCATAAAGCCTGCTTATTTCATCAAATGTATCAACGAATCAAAAAACTTAGACTTCTTCATTGCTTTGGTATCGAGAAACAACTCTAAAAGTCAAGAGACTTTAATGAGGTTAGTGGATCCTTTACTTACTAGAATGATATTGGAAATCTCATCGTGGGTTTTCACTGGCGAAACATTGAAAAACTTAACGTGTTATTGCTGTTTTTGCAATAAGAATGAGAGGGACGACATTATGATTTATACAGGTGCTTTGTCACTGGTAACCCACGGTAATTAATGACGATACATTTTCCCTTCATGTACGCAATGACTATGAAATTATTACAAAAGAAAGATGGGTTGTTTTTAGCCCTTGGGAACGGTTGTTGTATGAAGCGATTATGTACGAATAATTTGAATACCTTCGGCTTTAAGAGGCGTAGCGAAAAAGAAAAGGTCGAAGCTATACCTAAATAAAATTAATCTATAAATCTTCAAGAAGAATTTAATTTGATGTATTTAAGCAGGTTTTCAGTGTAGATTTCTTGTAAGGGACTTCTATAGTGACTTCGGCTCTAAGATAATGGTTACCTAAGTATGTGAGCGTTTTATATGCTGTAAGATTTCTGTTTCCTAATTTAATTTATTTCATGTTGTCGAAAACAGCGTTCTCGTCCGATGTTATCAAGGTAAACTTATATGCGTGTAAATATAATATTATTAAGTAACTATATCTCACAATATTACAAAATATATAAGAAAGTTAGCGCTAGCAAATGATTTAAATAAAAACATTATTGCATTTAAACAATTTGGGTAAGTAACATAAAATTAACGTTTTATAATATCTATTACCTCTATTAGTTCTATTTTTTCTGACAACTTAGTATTTCTACATAATTATTTACACGTATGGTATAGTTATAATGTTTTCCAGCACACCCTTGATTATCATACATGAAGGGCCATTGAACAATGTGTTACCGTCGGCCTCAATAAACTTCCACTTCAATGTAACTGACGGCAATGTACACATCGCAACTGACAGCTATTAATATTCAAATAATTATTTTATGCAAAAACACCCACAAAGCTTCTATGCATAAACATGTTTGCCGGAAAACTTATATTTAGCATTTAATGTTTAGATTCTCTTCTCTCGAAACGGCTTTAAGTAATTAACAACATAGTTTTAATTAAATTGTGCCAATTTACGATACCAAAACTTAATTTCGTTCATAATATAGAACATTTTAAGTAACAATTCTATCGGTAGATAAACGACAATCTACAACGGCAATGCTGTTTTATAATGCCTTTTAGAAATTGTCTTTTCGGTGGAGAAAATTAAATGTATTGCATCCAGATGTTGTAGAATAGCTTTCAAATTTTACTTAGGTACCTTTATCTACTATTCACTTCCAGCAGTTACTTATTATAGCTTATGAAATAATTTGGTAATATTCTACACCTAAACATTATATGAATAGAATCAGAAATAGACTTGCTAACTTTGATGTCCTAAAGAATATTAGGTCAACGAGGTGACCTAATATTTTCCCAGACAACTCAGAGCATTGCTACAGTAAGCTATATTGAGAATATTACCAAAAGAAACTGAAAAAAATGTTAAAAACCCTTAACTTACGACACCTTAAATTATACATATTTTCATGTTATTAAAAATAAGGGGTGTAGAAAATGAAAAAAAAAAACGGGATAATAAAAACACGTGCCAATTTTATAAAGTTAAAATGATTTGACCTTCCAGAGAATAGATAGATTTCTATACCTATTCTTGATAACGGGGGCGAGAGTGTAAGTCCCTAAAATTAGGATAGCCAAAGTCATTTGTCAACATTTTTTCATTTTAACCTGAGAATTTTAATTCCATTTTATGATACTTTGTACACGTGTATGATAACCGTGAGATCGAATTGAAAAGGTACGCTCTTGTGCCACATAAACTATTATTAGATCTAAAACATATTATAACGCATAGCTACATAGATCCGAAGACAATTATTAAAAAAAAGAATTAAACACATACCACTTTTCTTCAGCTCCATCGACTTTAATGTCGGGGATGTTTGGTATTTTCTTATTCAGATACGCCGAAGATATCTTCAGTAGAGCCTGTCAACAAAATATATTGTTAGTACGGCTGTGTATTGATATATTACAAAGAGACGTCCTGTTACACCCTTCATATACTTGACGCATGCCAGTGTACGAACATCTACGAGATTGTATTGCGTCAAGTGGAGATTAAAATCTCTAGCCTTGTGTACGAATGGCCTTAAGCTACAGACAGATCTATGTTTAATTTAGTCATTAACCGACTTCCAAAAAGGAGGAGGTTCTCAATTCGTCTGTTGTTTAATACACTCTCTGCAATGTACATACCAATTTATACTATACTTAATATTATAAAGAGAGAATCTTTGTATTTTTGTATGTATTGAAATAACTCAAGAACTACTGGGCCGATTAAAAAAATTCTTTCACTCAAAGAAAGCTACATTATACCCAAAGTAACATAGGCTATATTATTCAATTCCACGCGGACGAAGTCGCGCACAAAAGCTAGTATCTAATAACATGAAAGCAGGTGAAGTATTATTCCTGATATTTTTAAAATGTTAAAAGTCTCATATTTTATTCTTTACTTTTTTAATATTCACAATACTACAAATATTATACTGAGTGCTACAAAATTAATAATTACACAATAGAAAACTGTAATTATTAAAATGATAATTTCAGTTATTGTAAATAGAACTTCACCGTGAGAAAGCTACGTGGTGTGGATAAAAAAACATTTTAGTTTTATATTCACAAAAAAATATATTTAAAACAACACATCATGGGAATAGACATATGTTTAACTTATTATACATCCATTTTCGCTGTTCCTTATTCCACAGATTATCCTAAAAAATAAATTATGCTTGTAATAATATTTGGTACAGGTGTTTTGAAACACGCAGTTAGGCCATTCGTACACGAGGCGACGCAAAATAGCGATTTTACTCTCTATCGACTTCTACGATATAATATCTAAAGCCTTGTACGCTGAATACTAGCAAAGTATTTTAGTTGAGTAGCAAGTAACAAGTATCCGAACAAAGGATTTACTAATCTATTTTACTAAAATGTTGCTGTTCGAACACGTTTAATTACTAAATTACTTGCTATTCGACTAAAATCTATCCTGGTGCGAACAAGACTTAAGAATCTTTATGCACGCGATGCTGCGATTTCAGTCTTGACATCGGTTATGCATGTACCTCTTTAAGATTATAGTGCGTACGTCGGTTAGAAACTAAAATCGCAGTTTGTGTCGCCTTGTATACGAAGAGCCTTAGATGTAGATACTCATAGTTAAACGACCACTTTAGCCAGTGAATATATAATTGTAATTATTGTTTTCAAGTTGTTACCAATTTGGATACGTAACGGTAAAGAAATTCGAAGGTGTTTCGGTTAATGATCGTATTAAATATTCCATGTTGGTGTCTTCCCACACGATATAATGTTCAAAGGTTGAGTCACATACGTACAGGAGCCGTAAGTCTACAATTAAATCAGAATTACTGATTCATGAAATTATTTTAATAGCACTGTCACAACATATGTTGTTACTTGTATTTAAGTAATGTCTGTTTTCAGGTAAGAGATATGACAAAATGCTTTTAGTACGTTCTGGATGTTTTTATCTATACTAATATTGTAAAGAGAGAAACTTTGTATTTTACAATAGTTTGTATTGAAATAACTCAAGAACTACTGGGCCGGTTTTAAAACGCGGACGAAGTCGCGCACAACAGCTAGTATTTTAATATAGTCAAATTACATATTACTTTTTAGCATTTAGTACCTATTTACTGATTCATCGGCTTTAAATTAGTAGCACTAGTATATGATTTCCAAACCAATAATGTTTTCAGTTTTAACGAACAAGAATGCCTTTTAAATCCATTTTTCTTTAATGACATAAGTAGAGGAGTGCATTCTGCGAATGTTGTTTTTTCGTGCACCAAATTAGAGTCAGACTAATCAATCTTAGTACATGAAAGTCCATCCTCAACGAATGTAAAGTTTAAAAGTGTTGAAAACAAAAAAATGTGTACTCTTTAGTAAAAATCGAATTTTTGCTGTTTGCTTGTTTCCCCGGAAAGATACTCGTCCATCTCTCGTGTAAATTTAAAGAATGACGTCAAAATTATATTTCTGCTTACCCTTATAAGACACACGACCTACATATCATCAATGCATTTCGAAGTTTTTCTTAAGTACTGTTGAACTATTCAATGTTTGCCTCGTGAATAATAAAAAAGAAATTTTATTTATTCACTTACATTTTCAAATTAATTATACAAACGTGAAAAATATGCTACTCCGAGTATACACAGACGAAATAATTAGCCGACATGTATATCCATAACAACAGCACACAAAGCTTTTGAAGCGTATACATGTACGATGTTTCTATGTAAGTTTCCAAATGAGATCAAAGTAAACATGTTTTTCAAACTCGTACATTTCTACGTACGTTATTCTATGAATTAATATAATAACATCATTATAATTTCGAGAGAGATAAATAAGGTTCCTAATGAATACGTAACATTCAATATATATGTTTAATGAACAATTTCATCTTGTTTTCTATAGAATAAAGGAGTTGCTACGCAAACGGTACGACCAAAGTGGACCGCTATTGTTGATTCTAGTAAAAAAAGTCTTTATCGATCCTGACCAATGTACTGCTACTGCAACGCACATGTAAGTTCATCCATCACACGTTATTGTGAATGGCTTTAGGGTGGCTAAGTGCCAATTGCACTCAACCTCTTGTATCAATGTGTTCTGTTCAGCTGCTTCAGACATTATGTTATACTTTTTAGCACTACAAGCTTATTGTTTGCCTCAACTACTTAGTCTAGATTCTAGAACTTACGAAGGATGTGTGTTTGACGATTACAGGGTTGGAAGACTAGAGTGTCCACGACCGAAATGACATGGTAATTGTGTAGTCAAATTCAAAAATAATAACATTTATATCTTAATTTATGTTGTAAATCGTACCATTACATAGATATGTCTTTGTCAGCTAAAATAAAAAATAACGAATAAAGTGAACAGTAAGGAGCAACCAAGCGTTTTGTACTTTTTCTGTTAATGAATGAAATAAAATCCTTATTCGAGATTGAACATTTTATTTAGAACTAAGAAATCTTTGTACCTTTTTATTTTAACAAAGTCAATGTTTTGAGCGTAGCTTCCATTAAGAGATGGGGTGCTCAATTCCCGGTAACAATCCTTAATTGACAACGTTGATGGGATCCTTAATTATTCAATAAAAACAATTTAAAATAAATACTTTCTTAGGAGAATCCTAAGTCATTTACAAAGATAGGTATTCCGTTGGTACTACGATAACAGAACCACAACGATACGTATACTTCGAAAAAGTAGTCGAATCGGTTGTAGACGTGCAGTTTTCACTGCACAGTTAATACTGTACAGTTAAAAAACTGAACGACTGTAGCCGGCTTTACTGTGTTTACTTATAGAAGACTTTTATTTTGCCAGTTTGTTGTGGAACCATATTTAAGTGGTTTTTTCCAATTACAACTTTTGTTTTCCTTACAAAGTAAAATAATACTAAGTTTTACCTTATATTCATATTTTCTTACTTGTTGGAGCCTTATCTAATTCAAACAATATTACGAATTTGCTCAACAAGTTTGTAAGATATATTGAACTTAAATTGTACATTAACAAAAAAAAACGCATTTACGTTTTTACCCAACTGAAGTAAAGTTTATTTTAACAATTTGATAAGGTACTATGTACCACATTATTATTAGAAATGTATATATATTACACCATTTTTATAAAACAATATTCACGTTTAAAAAGCCTTTTATTTGATAAAAGTTTTATTTCGCTTGCTTTGAAGCCAAGCTTGTTTCAAGTTATGATTTCTATCAATGTTTGTTAGCTATTATCTGTCAGAATTGAAATATAATCCTTACAGAAATGCATCTAAAGCCGCGTTGATGCATGATGCGTACATTGGATTAAGATTCAATTTACTACGTGAGTTTCCAATATGGAGAATTCTACAGTCGCAACTGAATATGCGAGAACTGGATACGGAATCTAGGAACGATTTCCATAAGCGAAAAACTCCCGATTAGAGAGAAACCTTTATAAGCAAGACAAATATTGCAGTCTCTTGGACATTCGCTTATCAATCATATGTATTCAATTCCTCAGAATTAATAAAAATTAAATCTTATTTTCAATACTCAAATTCACATGTGACGTGTCAATTAAAAAGTTTCATAACATTATCAAAATATGCATGAAAGCAAACTTATAATTGTATACAGTATTCTACAATTTTAATTACAGATTATCTCGTCTCTATACACGGCGTTATTTCCCTATGTAATATGAAACGTTGTTAAAAGTTCATGTTTTGGGTAACATTACTGCTATTAAAATTTTCTGAAGTCGATGCTCATAAACATAACCCACGTATATTTAACATTTGTATAAACATAGATGTTATCCGCAAAGTCTGCTCTTTATATCGTATAGGTAATAGTAGTATAGTAGTAGTAATAAAAGATTTCTGCGCTAGAAAAACATCAGGGGTAGCCAATATCGGGTATGCGTAAATCTTTTTGAAATGGCTTCCTAACAATTATTATCTTGAAGTTTATAGAACCACCACAGCTCGACCAAAATAAGTTTTTACTGATGTGTCGTAATGGAACAAGGTGGAAAGACGTAGTGCTGAAGGACATGAGTGAATGCCAAGTCTCAGACGAAAATGTCGACGATCGAGTTAAGTGGAGACAATCTATTAGGAAAGCAGACCCCACCACCAGATGGGATTAGCGGTATGGAGAGAGAGAGATGTGTCGTAATGAAAACTCACACTAGATGTGTAATTCCTAACTACGTACCTCCGAATAAGATTTTTCAATGGCGGAGCGCTTGATGATGTAAGTGCGCAGATCCTCCAACAAGTCGCATTCATGCTGGTTCTTCGCGTGGAGCTTGGCGACCTGCTCCGTGTGAAGATTCTTTAGAAACTTCGTATAATTACTCTGAAACAAACAAAATAACATTTAAAAACCAAACTTACTATTCAAGTCGTCTTCTCATTTTGAAGTAATTATTAAACAGTTATCAAACTTTACTCAAAATATGAACTAACATGACCATGACAATGAATTAATTTCATTCATTCATCACAAATTGGATATTCATACTAGAATCTTTTAAATTTTCGCACCTCTGTATTAGTAATGTTAGTGCTCTTTACCAAGTGTACATAGTCCTCTAAACGGATGACGTCAGGTATATCACGGTGTAAAAACATTGTGAGCAAAGGGTCACGCTGTTTTTATCGTAGTCCGAAACCTTGTTGTCAGTAAACGGGACTTCGGTAACCTTCGACATAGCGCTAAGCCGCTGCGATCTGCTGCCTCAAGGTGATTGATTGCTTGTGAAGCATACTTTCACATTACCCAGTTCACAATCTAACTAGAAATTATACGCAATTTATATATTGCTATAAAGTATTATCAATTGAAGTTATCGCAGTGTTTAAGCAATGTGTTGTTTAAGTTATAACGTAAACATAAATAAAATCTCACGAGCAGAAATTCTGACATGTTTTTTCATTGTCGACGTGTATTAAAAAAAACATTCATCATTTGATACTTTGATGCTACACACTCAGTTAAATGACTTTTGAGTCGGCAGCGCCGAGGAATGGGGCATTTGAAATGTTCCATAATACATTATTCAACATATTCCATTCGTCTGAGTTAATAAACTTTAAATATAAAAATAAATTGTCCTTCCTCTTCGCTTTGAAATTTATTCGGAGCAATAAGTTTAAAGATTGAAGATGGTCGACCACTGAATCTCGTCTTAAAGCATCTAAAATCCCGCTGACTATCTCGATAAATCTAATTTAAAATCCAATAATTAAATTGCTTCGAGTTTTATTTACATTTTCTTGAAGATACTTCGGATTCAAATTGGTAAATTAACTCCAGGATTTGTAGATCGAACCAAGTACATACAAGATATATCATATTTACCTTTTGGTTTTTATTGTCAGTAAGTAAAAAAAGGAGACTTTAAAATCATAACAAGTGATTTGGATAATGATTTAATAGCATACGATTGAAATGCACTTAAACGACTATCGTTCATTGAATATGTAAAATGAAGAGGTTTGTAGAAAATGAAGCGATTCTAAGCATTTTAAAATAACAAGTAGGACATGAGAACGATGATTTTAAATATGTCATGAGCAGCGGTTCGCCTTCGCTTTTGTAACAACTACGATAATCCCATTATGTCCCCAACATTGCTTCACTTCCATATCAGCACTACTCTCTACTCGTATTTATATTTCTGTCGCTTTATAATTTTATTGAGCACGACGTATACTAAGGGATTATTTGATTTGATTCATGATTAAAAACATATTTTAGCCTGATAATTTACACTTTAAGAATTAATTTTATATATTTCATCTCCAAAATAAGAGCATTTACAGATTTTCTTAACATATCTCACTTGCCCTCGGAAGCCTTATGTAATTAATAAATGACTCGTAGTAGGAGTCGCTCATATCCCGTAGCTCCTTATTGTACCTTCGTAGCACCTTCTCGTATGTTCGTAGCATCTTCTCGTAGGTTTGCTAGTTTTATTTTCTGTTACATAGAAGTTTACGGTTTAGCGCCACTAAGTTCTAAAATATGCAAAACTAGGTTTGCATAAGATTTTATGGAATGCATTTCCTCTAGCGCGTTGTAAAAAGGCTTTAGTGCTTACATTTTACAGCTCGTCAGAGATGTAGCTACAATGTAGCTGTGCTAATATTTTGCGATAGTAATTTATGCAGTCATTCATTCCGCAGCGGATTGCTACAGACTACAGATGTGTGGGAACACTGTCGAGTTTGAACTAAAGGAAATTGTGCTGGCTATATTTATTTTGTATAAGTTTTTCATTATTACTGCAGTACAAAGGCTATATAAATTTAACTCAGTTATGAAATTAAATAACGAAAAAGATCGTAAATGTTACTTTGCCATTCTTTTCATTATTTCAATTCTATACCCTTCCCTTCCTTCGTCTTATATTAGGTAAAATCGTGAGTAAATCAGCTTGCTGACTCTAAACAACAAGCTTTATGGTAACTGTAAGGAGACATAGTTTTTTACCTATCCTCGGTCGAAAATTCAACGCTTGTATAGTTAAAAAGGCCCGCAAGTCGACGGGCACTCGTGACTAAAGTGGGTCTTCGAGCTGCACGAGATCGACTTAACAGCGAGAGACTTTCTCGGGCAATGAATGTAGCAATGCAGTACAACCTTTTGTCTTCTGTAAAACTCATGCTTGCTACACCACAGACGATTTTATTATAGAAAATAACAATACAATTGTTAACTCGGTGGTATTAACATATTTTAAAATTAATTAGAACAATTTCTAGTCACGATAATTTTTAGTGTGTATTTTTAGATAAATTAATTGCAAAGCCAGGGTGTAAAATATTACCATCATAAGTATTTGTTTAAAAACGGATGTTCACAAGGCGGTAACAATAGCCACAATTTAATCGATTTTCATTTCGTAAAGTGAATCAAGTCAATTCTAGTTGAAGCTTTTATTTAAATATTGGTACCAATGTATTGAATCACATATTGTTTTGTTTAGAGGCGTTTCTTTATTAAAAAGTATCGCGATTTTTTTAAAAGTGGTAAAATTCTAAATAACGTATTACTCCTTTAAGTCACTTGACTTGGTGTACTATATTTAAGGCGCTTCATATTTACAGTTTACGGTCAAGATACGGGATCTTTTTATCACTACATTGTATAAAACAAAGTCGCTTTCTCTGTCCCTATATCCCGATGTATTATATCCCTAAATCTTTAAAACTACGCAACGGATTGTAATGCGTTTTATTTAATAGATGGAGTGATTTAAGAGGAAAGTTCATATTTATAACTAGAACCCGCCCCGGCTTCGCACGGGTGCAATGCTGATACTAAATAGAGTACAGAATAACTGTGAACGTTATAACAGCTATACTAGTAATAATTGCGCCCGTGCGAATCCAGGGCGGGTCTCTAGTGTATTCATTTAATCAATTGTGATCAAACCGCGATATAATTGTTGATTGTAACTACTTAAATTGATCAGTATTCAAATATCTTAAGGTGAACACCGTTATAAATCATGAGCACGTAACGTAGATTTAAATGGTAACTGTAATAATTGGATTCTGGTAATTAGCGCGTAGAAGGCCTGTCTTCACTTGCCTACTAAGTATTATTGAGTACATAATCAAAATTGTGTGTAAGTTATATATGTCTGTGAGTAAGTTCTCGAAGGATGTAGAAAGTTCCCTACAAATTTATTAATTGTAGTCTTTAATCCATTTCACATAAAAATAATCAAGAAATGTAGTGATGGTCTTTTGTTTATGATGTTATATTTTATCAAAGAGCGTGTGTACTCAACCTTAATGGAAAGGTATTTATAGACCAGCCAATCAACTGACAAGGGACAACAAAGGACACGTTTACCAAGAATAACAGGAAATTACCTGTCTATTAGTGTAGTATTACCTCCATATTGATATATAGCTTATGTGGGTTTTATTGATACACATTGTTGTTCATTACGGAAAAAATACAGTTATTTAATACCTACATAAGTAGCTTGACATACACATGATAAGTCAATAGCCAAAAGTTATAATACTAACCGGAAAGTTAAGACGGCTACAGACACCCAGTTTCAACCTTATAATTCGACTGCGCAGTTAAATCTGACGTGTTTAGGCAAACCTGAGAACTGTCTAATTCGACTATGCAGTTCAAATTGACGTGCGTACGTCAGTATTAACTGCACAGTTAAAACTGTACAGTTAAGAAACTAAACGTTTGTGGACGGCTTTAAGAACTATGGTCATTTTTAAGGCTTAATAAATTACACTAGTAAAACTACTTCAAAATACAGCGTAACGCAATGTAATAGGTAGACGAGCTTTATCTAAAATACTCTCATGTTAAGTTGATTTAAAACCGTTGTATGGTACTTTTGGAAAAGTCAAAAAATTATAACGGATTTACAGACCG
>QDHC01005077.1:823219-840052 GCA_013186455.1 Papilio dardanus tibullus
TGCTGTGCGTACGTCAGTTTTAACTGCACAGTTAAAACTGTACAGTTAAGAAACTGAACGTTTGTAGCCGTCTTTAAGAACTATGGTCATTTTTTAAGGCTTAATAAACTACACTAGTGAAATTCTACTTCACTGACTGCTTTAAAATACAGCGTAACGCAATGTAATAGGTAGACGAGCTTTATTTAAAATACTCTGGTGTTAAATTGATTTTAAATCTTGGTTTGGTACTTTTGGAAAGTCAAAAAATTATAACGGATTTACCGACCGGGGCCGGGTGTCACGAATGTGTTTACACTGTTACAATTTAACGACTAACAACGGGAATGTACAAGAATTTACTGCATTTTTACTAGCCCGCAGTAGCTCGTATTCCCCTATTCACACGAGCGCTTTATCAATGCAGGTTAAAAAAATCATTAGGATAGCACAAATGTTCACGGGGCGCTTATAAAATTTTATAGCGTTGGATTTTAAACGCTGGACGAACAAAACAAGAGTCACAGCGATCGTATGAGCGAAAGCGTTTAAAAAGCGCCAACGCCGACGTTAAAACAACGTCCGTGAGAATGCAAGCTTAAGTAGTTTTCCAATCCTGTGTAAAGAATAAGTATTTAAATGAACTTTATATATTAGAATGTAGATTCATAAAAGTATGGTAAAGCAGTAATATTTTAATCTTCTGAATATAACTAAAAAAAGATCTCGGTTATAAGGAATGTTGAAATAAACTTTGCAAGTAATATTGAAAGCGATCCAGCATCTATTGAAAAAAGAAAATGTTTTTTCAAATTTTAAAGACGCCATCAATATTTAAGTTTGTTTCACACAACTTAAAGGTGAACGTTTTATTACTCGTTGTAAGAGTTTGCATGACATTGATAGTGAGACATTATTTTCTCTACTACTTTAAAAAAATGTATTTGCTAAATGTGTTAATGTTCAGGATTTCATCATCATCACCTGACTATACATACGAGTCAACCTAGGTGCTCGGAGGCTACCATAAGTTGGCATTTATTAGGCTTTATATTAATTATCTCACCGAAAAACACTTTCACCTTAGTTAGGCGGAGGGAGTCCACCACTGCTGAGGTGTGCGTCTAATTTAAATCCTTATTTATGAATGTAAATATTAATGGCGCGAGTTATGTCTCATAATGTACGTGACGTGAGGCTATAAAGACAGGTCGGCGACCTAATTTTAATTGAGAGAAAGACTGGACTCAGTCGTCTAAATGAGAACCCGTCTTAATGAGCTTAATTGGTACTTATAGTATCTAAACATATATTTACTGTTTCTATATATTTTTTTTCTAATACGTTTGACACACGTCGCCGCCTACACACTCTAGTTGCCGGACTACACACGTGCTATCAAAGGACAAGACATTTCACTTTATTTCGAAGAAGTACAAAACGCGACCTTATACCGTATATTTAGTTTTAATTTATCAATGATCGGAACGAATACATACTTTTTCACTTTTATTGACGATAATACTCTTTGGTGCGAAGTATTTATGATTTAAAAATAAAAGTGACGTCTTGTCAAAATTTAAACTTTTTGAGTATTAAATAAAAAAATTGAGAAACAAAAATATCTATTTTTTTACAAATATAGCAGATGTGAATATGTAAGCAATTATTTTGATATTTATTTACAAAGAAATAGAATTAAACGGCGTCTTATATTCCCGCCTCATAGTAATGGCAGCGCGGAAGGATTGAATCGTACACTACTGGATATGGCTAGGTGGAAGCTGTTATCTGGTTTGCCAGTCGGAAGCGTTAGCGACTGCGTGCTATATACAAAATAGATGCCCGACTTCCAGCTTAAATTGTGAAATACTATTTGAGAACATGTTTTCGAAGCCAGTAAACGCATTTTTTTCCGGACGTTCGTGACCAAATCATTTGTTTTACACAAAGAACCGGGGAACGAAAAGTTCGCAGATGATGAGTAGTCGACACTGATGACTGTGCTGGCGCAGTGGAGACCACGTTGAAGATAGCCTTGTCTAGTGATGAAAAAGATGTGAATGGGGCGACTACACCAGATACTTGCGAACGCTGTGGCAAATCTGGCATAGTTTGCAGAGAATTCGCAAGAAACTCACTGTACAGCTGCGAAACGTATACTTCGGTACTTAAAAGGTACGATGACACATTGTTTAATATTTAGACCGACAGGATTATGTATTCAGATATTGTTTAAGTACGCATGCATGCTGATAACCTGAGTGTCATTTATCTGGCTGAAAATCTCGTGCACCATACTAAGAGTAAGCACATTGATTTCAGGTTCTTCTTTATTTGTGATGTGCTACATGGTAACAAATTACGTTGCAGCATTTGGCAGCTGTTAAGATGGTGGCAGATATTCTTACAAACCTCTGCCACGTGTCAGCAATAATGCGCTAACTAACTTGTTAGGTTTAATTGCGCGGAAGTGAAAAGTCTGCTTGTTAGATGTGCGCAAAGTTGGGAGGGCACTTTTCTAATTGAGAATGGTTTTTGAAAAAGTAGAATAAAGACACTCTCTGCCAATGTGTAAAAGGTAAACGATCTCTACCATGTATTTGAACTGTTAATTCTTTATTATATACTCGGTTTTCATTGATGTTTTCTTCACTCTCTCCCATTCCTCACCAACAGTAACAACCTCGTCGACATCGCTAGCGCACCCTGGGCCCCCCGCCGTCTCGAGCCGCGTCGCCGATGGGTTCGAAACAGTGCGGTACCGGATTAACACGTGAGTGTTTCCATTTATTTTTAATGTATAAAGTTATAACTAGAGTTTTCTTAGTATGTTATCGTTAAATAAAAATATTGAGTAGATGTCTTAAGCTAAATTGTACGTAAATGAGGCCATAATTGTAGTTTAACAACATATCATACTGATTACGGAAATTTCACATATCTAGTAACATGACAAGTTAAAAGGGGTATAATAAAGCCTTTTAAGTGGACAGTTTTGCAAGCGACATATGATGTTTCACAAGAAATCTTTAACCTTTTCAATCAAAAGTGATAGAAAATTGAATGTAATAACCGACCTATTTCATCGTTAAATATTATATATGTCTGTCAAAAATAATGGATGACCGGCGCAAAATCGATCATACCAATTTCATAACCTTAATTTGAACACTTAGACAATAAATTCAAGCTCAGAAGCTTCAATTTATTAAGCATCATAGATAAACATGAATAATCATAGGTAAATGAATTGTTAACTGTAAAATCACTGGTTATTACCTCGGCTATTATGTTGTATGCATCGATTAGAATAACGCAATAAGATATCGGCGTAACGCGTGGGAAAAACTTGTGGTTTAAGAATTTTATTCCGCAAAGAATTTACAAAATTGAATGATGAGAAACACTTTTAAACAAAGTTCATTTTACACCAGCATCCTAAGTTTACATTTTATTTTAATTAATTTAATAAGGCTTTAAGTTTACACATGTTGTAAGTATTTAATGAAATACTTCTGATACTCTTCCTCCTTGTCTCTCATTTTGGTATACATTACTGATTGAGCGATGTATGTGATTTAACTGTGAATGTTTCGCAGTATAAATATTTATTATATTATTAAGTTTAATAACGTACAAAAGTTGTTTTATATTTTTACGATCGATTTTCTATTAACTGTGGCCGCATTTCATTTTTTAATAATCCAAACTTTTTGATTTCATAAAGTTATAAATTACCAAAATAAAATTATAAAATGTAATGTTTAAAGAATATAATATTTTGTTATTACCTATACATATAAATCAGTCCGATACGCTCGTGATCAAAATCATTTTTGGTCTTGAGGTTTGAATTAGTCGCAAATTTCCAAGAACTCCAAACAGTTGGAACTTCTATTGCTTCCTTTAGTAAACTTACGCCCGATTTCTAAAGTCGTTTTATTGATTGGTTATTAGTTATTTCGATAACTGCGTAGAACGCGTTTCCAATCTACGTAACTTGAGTTTTACGCTGTTGAATCAAATTAAACTGCACATTAGAACCGCACGGTTTTCAGTTTTGCCTACACACGTCAGTTTTAACAGCGCAGTCGAACTGTACAGTTAAAACGATGAAGTTAAAACTGAGCGTCTATAGCCGTCTTAAGTGATGGCAACAAAACAATACGACAAAATTCACAAGAAGCAAAGATGTTGGTACACTGATATTTTAGTTAACACTAAAGAATCGCTAGTTAATCACATCGCTACTAAATATTATGAATGCTAAAGTTTGATGAAAGATGAATAGATGGATGGGTAGTTGTTTGTTTGAAGGTATCTTCAGAACGGCTTAATTGATCTCTGTGATTTTTTTCATAGATATAGAACATAGTATGTAAAAATACATATCGTTTTGTTTAATTCCGCGCGGATTGAGTCTACTGCCGGCTAGTCTTATACAAAATTAATTAAATTTGTTATACGTTACAACGTTGAACGTACGGATAAGATATAGTGTCGAAAGAAAAACTTAGACTGAATAAGTACTCTATATCGTTTCTGTCTAAAAGTTCAGAGTTTTGTAATTATGTACATATAAAAAGACGCTTACGGTTTTTCCGGCATATTTGTTACAAACTTTATTCAGAACTAAAAACTATAACTAAGCTAGATTTTTTCTCTTGGAATAACCCGAAGAGAAACTATTTAAAGTAACTACCTCTAACTGCTAAAACTCGGTTTTTAATAAATGGACGGTGAAACTCGTTTATTTTCATTCATTTATCAAGTTTTAACGAGACCTAGATTAAATAACTAACTACTGATACAATACTAATTACTTTGTAAACAGTTAACTAAACTATTTCTATTCACTGTTCATTTATTTTAAGTACCTAACTTTCTTCAAGTTATCCTTAAGATTTAAACTTAACAATTGATTTGTTTAGAGTTATTTAATATTAATAAATAACTTAGCCATTTGGTAAAATAATCTCGACTATGTCATAGTTTAAAACGCAATTCAGAAATTATAAGACTTTGATAAAAAATAATACATAGTAAAAATAAAGATGTAAAAAACTTTCTAAAATTGGTGGAAACTGATATTAATTAAATTTAATCACACCAATTTATACGATCAATTTATTTAATTAATTAAATAATGTTACTATTAAATATATTTCCTAAGAGTACATCGAACACTATTCGAACAGTCTTTGTTATTCTTTCTGAGAAATTTCCAATTACCAACGAGTTATTGCAGAAAAGTAATTCTGTATCTCTGAGCTTTGAGGTAATACTCGTATTGTGAAGTAGTCGAGAAATGTAAGAAGCATAAGAGCAATTTTTATAAGCTTCTAATGTTCAGTTTGTTGTCATTTCTAATAAGTATTTTAAAAAGAAGACGTTTTTTTAATGAACATACGGCTTTCGTTACCGCATTTGAATAAGGTTTATTCTTGCACTTGTTATGTCTGAACGATTTCTATTGTGTAGTGTGCAAACAAAACAAAGCATTAACTAAGTATCAGCACAATTTTACTTTTATCTCAAAAAAGGTAAAAAATAATATAAAATATTATTGAATCTTAGCTTACCCAGCAGCTTGCTGCTGTCTCTCTGCTCGTCTCTTGAGACTTGGAGTTGAATTTTAATTACCTACTTACTCCACTTTGCCTTATATGCGATATTCGATTTTTATGTGTGAACATTTTCTAACCTAGACAAATGGAAAAATATAGATATTTGTACGTGCGAGTGACAGGAAGTGTTCCGCATATTCGAGCGCACTCCACGTCAGTTTAAATCATAATCGACTAAAATGATTTAGCACTCGGCTTGCTCGTAGATGTGTTCACGTTCGCAATACAAAACATATGCTGAGGATACTTTAGTGTGTGTACTATCCTTGTGTTGGATGAGAGTGGTGTTAACTGTCGAACGGGCGCTTTGTCTGGCGTATAGGTATATTATATCGCACGTCCAATTTCAATTCATACTTGAGGTTTGGGGAGAAACGATTGAAACTGATCACAAAACACAGAGTAATCCCAATCAAAGTGAGCTATCAATTTATCATTAATCATTCAAGAAAAATCTTTACAAAATGTCAAGCAATTTAATGAGACAATCTCAAGAAGTTTGCAATTTACAGAACATAGTCGAGTGCGGAAGTGCGGCGAGGAGATTGCCGGGAAGAAGTCAAAGCCGAGAGCGGAGGTGAAGTCGGAAACTGGCTGAGCGGATGCAAATGTCATGGAATGTCAGTGGAAAGACTGTTTTACCGTTTCCCCCTTCACTTCCCATTCGATAATAGAGCAATAGCAACGACTTCCGATTTTAAACTATTGTATAATAAATCTTAGGCATCAAATAATATTTACAGAGTGAAGTCGGTGAATTTCAATCTCTTATATCTTACCCTACGGCTTCATTAGACCGATAACACGCAAAAAATGGACTTACGCCAAAGCAAAATCTCCATTTTTACGCGAACTCGGTCTTATGAAGCTTTAGGGTTAGAAATGGTATTTGTTTCTTAACACTTCGCGTGCGGGCAACGTATTTTTACGTTTTTTGCACTCTGTCACTGGAGCGCGGGTCACGTAAAAATACGTATTTAGTAGATTTGTAGTGGTTAGCCATACGTATAATTATGTGTATGTGTGACATTATATGCGTGGTCAATTCAAGTAACGCCCGCTGCACGCGTAATTCGGCGGCGAAGTATGCCCGCATGCCAAGTGTTAATAATATGAGTTAAGTCAAATTACAGCATACCTGTCTGCTGAAGTTGCGGTTCCAAACTATTCGTAGTTCGGTAAATTGTACATGTATTTATAGTAAGTGTAAGCATACTATCTATAGAGTCTTGCCCGCGACTTCGTCCATGCGAAATACAACTGGGGATAGAGTAGCTTCCCAACAGTAAAAGAATTTTTAAAATCGTTACAGTCGTTTCGGAGTTCAATGCAAATAGAGAAGCCGCCCTCTGACGACATCTACAACGTTATTTAAAATTGAGTTATCGATACTAACATCGCACATGACAAAGTTCCTACACTGGCCATTTAGAAGCGCTTTACTTCATAATAGGAAAACGAAGTTATTGACATAACTTGTTAATGTTATAATACCAGAGTCCGGCGATGGAAAGTGAACTCTGCATAAAGCCTGCAATAAACCTTTTAACTTCCTCGATACTCTAATGAAACTTGGGTAAAATCCTTTTAGTGGTAACTTCGTAAAATTTTATACTGATTTATAGTTATAAAATGTTTTATAATTTTTAATAAAAAAAACTTAACCATATGAAGTACGAGACAGTGGAAAGAAATGAATATAATTGAAATATCTAATAGGAAAATACAATATTTAGATCATAAATACCATATAAATATATAAATAGTTTCGCAACAAAATATAAAAAGTTAGAGATATGAATATTATTTGTCAACGAGAATGGACTAGTCAAAGAGAAGTGAAATAGGTAAAATGTTTCTCAAACTGCGAAAATGTTAATAAATTTTTGTATTTATGATTTGGTAAGGAAAAGTGAAATAACAATAACCGTTTATTTATTAATTTCTTTGCAATATATTTACGTATTAGTGATAACTTTAACTGTATAATCAGCTTTTTTACTTTACTTAGTTTCTGAACATGGATACTTCAAATATCAGTTTTTATATTTTTTTTTTGTGATGCTACTGCGTTTTTTTTAGGATCAGTACAAACGTTAAGTAAATGTAACTAATAATTATAAAGTTAGCAAGTTAGATATGTTATTGTTATATTAAAAAATAGCTTGTAGGTTAGCAAATTATAACTCCAATTTTTAATTATTTTCTTTCATAGAGGACTCTTATTAAATATTTCAAAATCATCTCTTTATAGCATAAGTTCTATAGGAACTATGTCAGTAGTGTATTAATTGGCATTCCAAACATCTCGCTATTCACTTCAAACGATGTCGAATGCTCGATTTCGTCCGAGGAATTTGCTGACCATATAAGTATTGCATGAAGACGAAAAGCTTTAGATTCCACAGGTCCTTATCTTATACGATTCGTTTCGTATGCTAATAGTCAATTGACATTTGCGATTGGACCTCCCCAATGGATAAAATGCCACTCGGCTCAATGGGAATTTACCTTCCTAACTTTATAAGAATTTAAATTTTATATCGAGCATATGGTTAACAAAATATCATGAGATTATGGTTCTTTGACGAATGGTTACAAGATGGTGAAATTATTAGCAATGTTTATACACATAGGTATTATTTCCTGCTTGGACTTTGAGTTTCCACTGGGGCAATGCTTATATAAAAATTGTTGTTCCTTTTATTCTCTTTGAAAAAAGAAAGATAACAATATTTTTGCTTTAAAACTTGATAAAAAACAAAATGTCGCTTCAGTTTGATGCCAATAACATTTGTTATACCATGGCATCACACTCAGAGACTTTAAACCTTTACCCAGATCTTTCTATCAGATTATTTATTTAGGAAACACAAACATTAAATTACAATAACAAAACAATAAAGTTAGGTCTTTCTTAGGTGTTAAAACGATTCTGAGTGGGACGGTAACTGAAAACAACGAAGTACAATAAGTTATTCTGGATCTGGAATAGCTTCCGAAATATAGACCATACGCATCGTTTATTTAGAGTAATGTGACAAATGACCTATTTTTTAAAATGGCCCGCTTAGCTGTTGTAAACTGCATTCCACACAGCTCTCAAGATACAACAGTTACTAAATGAAGCTAGGAAACTGCCTAAATTAATCAACTTTGTATCGGTTTAAAAATAATTTTTCCCTTCGTCTATAATGATCAAGTAGATGTTGGGTAAAGATAGGATGGGTCAATATCAAGTAATAAACATTTTAATGTACGTTCAAGCAAAAAGTCTGTCACAATTATGATAAAATAATAATCTTTCATTTTATTTGGTTATAGTTACGTAAATTACTACAGATAACTGTTACAAATGGTTTGTGAACGGAATTAATAAAAAGGAGCAATTAACTAAATGCTAAAGTATAAAAAAAATATAATAAAATAACATCTACACAATTTTCAGGCCCTTATTAATTTGCAATAAATTTATTAAATATTTATTTAACAGATATTATTTTTACAATACATATGTATTAAGGTATGTTTATATATTACGATATGTTTATTTTGAAAATTCAATAATAACAGTTTTCAATCGTTATTAATAATTTATAATTATCTTGTAATTTGGTAAATGTCAGTATACAATTCAAAGTTATTACTTTTAACGATTTTATTGATAATTCATCAAACTTGTCGGCACAAACAATGTAATAACATTTTGGTACAACTTAACAATAGATAAACTTCCCGATTTCATGTAGAATTTATTTTTAAATCGTAGGAAATATCGGATACAATATTTCAAAGATTTTAAAGAAATAAATTAACTTATACAAACTGAATTGGATAATGGTATAATAGATTTGACACAAAATTGGGCCATCATTATTGTAAAGATTAAGCCAGTAGAAAATATAACAGAGAAAAGAAAGAAATAGACAAACACAGATCTTACTCATGTTATCTTGTTTCTGATTTCATATACTTTGTTTTTTTGTTGTTATTACTTTTATCAGTACTAAAGTTACGTTATTAATAATATCCGATGAATTATTACTTTTTCGTTTTATCACGATTGATTTATCACTTTTACTTCCCCTTTTGGTAATTATTAATAATTTTAAGCACAATTACCGTGATATATATAAAATCTTTTATAGAGTTAAACGCTTCTTAAAATAAATATTAACACTCTTTTTTAATTTAAGAGATAAAACAATAGGACGTTGACTACATTTAGCTACAGATTAACATAAAATTAGGTTACCTTTCTTTACGATAGTAATTTAAAATAACACTTGAATTACCTTCTCATAAGTTTTTTATAACCTTAAGTTTTGTTTATTTTATTTTCCTTCGTTTTACTTATCTATAATATTTACATTACACATCAAAGTATACGCTTGTTTTATAAAAGGAATCGAATAAAAAACAGTTGTTATAGCTTTTTTTGTAATAAATATAAGAAGCGGAAACCAGTGTTATCGATCTCTTCTTGAGATTTCCATCTCTGGATGACACGATTTGGCATCAAAGCATTCACTAGGCCTAAATTTTGAAATGTCAATTTTTAAGATATTCCTATCTTAGTTGCACTGATTATATGTTTCAATTGAAAACCACTACGTAAACGACATTTATATTTAAGGATAAAAATATTTTTGTTATATAATTATATTATAATAACTTAAGTGTTGATTCGACATTCTTTCTCTAATTTGGTAATTTTATGTTCTATAAAAGAATAATTAGAAAATCGGGTAAATGTTTTGTAATAATTATAAGTAGGGTTATAGGAGTGTAGTGTGAACTTACCTTTCTAGGCGGGGGTTGCATGTTGAAGTCGCGAGCGGCTTAGCTTCACTAGCGCGATACCGGTCGATCAGGACACACGTAAGCGTGGCCGTGGTCTGCCGCGTTCGCAGCCCTGCACGCCCGTTCATAAACTGGCACATGCGCTCTCTGACCCCTCATTTCGACGACCACAGACTCATACATCCAAAGACAAAATATTACATAATCTGCTACTCTATTTCTTTATTTCATTGTTTTCCTAAATATAGAATTATCTGGTTTTATTTTTTTTCATAGATCACTTCTTAAATAACGTTCTAAAAATGTTTCTATTCGCTATTTAAACTGCCCTTCCCTATACAACACAACATACTTCAACTTCAATTTTTTTTTAACAGCAGCCCTGTTTACTGCTCTCATAACATATTCTACTCTACTTTCTAATTCCGTATTATTACACTACATGTTAATTCTGTCAAGGTGTTTTTTACACCACGATTACTACCTAGTACTTGGTATAACATCATGTACGTAAATATGAAGCAGTCGAGGAATATTTTACTAAATACAATTTAGAAGTTTTAAGAGACATTCTAAGGTTTTTTAATCATTTCGCTATTTAATTCACGTTCTTTTGTGATTTAAATTTCGTAGTAGATTATTTAGGTTATTCGGTTTCTTAAACTGTCCTAAATAAATCGGAGAAAACGTTAGTGCTTTCTTCATTATAGAACATAGTTTTCATAACTGTGATATTTTTGGAGATAAGAATATAATTTCTCGAAGATATAAAAATTATGAATGCTTTGGATGTTTTAGAATATCCAAATAATATACTTGGAAATGCTTTTGGTGGAAACTCATCACCGTGTATGCCCTTCTTAAAAACATATTGTGGCGGGTTGTCTTGATGGGAAATAATATTGTGTCAGGAATTAGTAAAACTGTATTTTGTAAACGTACTTTTATTCATTTTCATCTTTTTACCAACTGACATAAAGTGTCAAACTTAAATATCTTTTTTAAAAATAATATAAACAACAATCAAGGTTACACTCTACATTTCTGCTACAATATGTGTTTTTACCAAAATGATTACACAAATGATTAATGCATGGTTTTATACTATCCCATCTTTCAGTGTTTGAATTTGTATAGGGGTATTTATACTTTTATTTGACATATAATTTACAGTACATATAGCTTTACCCTTAAATTTTATGGTGTCTTTGCGTCAATCATGATAGCTCTCGCCTACCCGACGAGGGTACGGTTTTACGTTCAGCAACTCCTCTTTGGTTTGGTGTGTAAGGACCGGCAAGTCTTCGCTGCAGACCGCTTCGTTTTAGGTACAAGTCAAATTCATTGTTAACATATTCAGTACCTTTTTCTGTGAATTCCGATAGCTTCCGTATCAGGAAGGCAAGGTAAGAATGAAGAATGACAAGATACTAGAAAATAAACAATTTAATAAATAAAAATTTCAAAAGAATATAAAATATAAGACAAGATAATAAAGCAATAGAAGATAGCAAAGGAAGAATTAAAATAATGATATATGTAAATAATTACAAAGTAAAAAAGAAGTACGGCGAGCGAGGAGTTGGTCTATAGTGGCCAGTGTTGGCTCCAACAGACTCCCTGGGGTTGAACGGAGTTTCAACGGAATTGCCGGGGAACTGACCTCACAGGCGCCATATGTCGACGTCAATGCCGAGGCCACTGTCGCTGATGATGTGGTAGCCACCGCATTCTCCTCGGGGTTGAACGGAGTTTTACCGTTTATTGCCGGGAAGCTGGCTTCGAAGGCGCCATACGTCGGCGCCAAAGCCGAGACCAGTTCCGTCGTAGATGATGGACATGGCCTCGCAGACGTCCCATGTCGACGTCAGTACCGAGGTCCCTTACACTGGAACGGTTGCACACGGGCGTCGCAGACGTCCAATGCCGACGCCAATGCCAAGGCCCGCACCATTAATGATTGCGATGAAGAGGACCATTTTGGTGAAGGCCCCAACGGTGATCCAAGATAGTTACGAAAACACTTAAGTTATTATAATATAATTATATAACAGATTTGTAGTAGAAAAGAACTGAAGCTAATTATAAAATAGTTTAATGTTTATTATATTAGAAGTGTCACTTAGACATAGAATATATCTTATTTTAAATATGAAAACACAAAACCTTATGTTAAAGAGTACCCACGTTCCCACATTCCCACATTCCCTCCTTAATGTAATAATATTAACACAAAACTACGTAATTAACAACATTCGTTACATAAGACAATAACACAAAGTAACGGAGAAAAAATAAAAACAACAAGGTATAAAAGTTATCCTAAGTTAAAGCAAATTTTTAAGCAGCGGGAGTGTTTGGTTCGGCCAAGAGGTTTTGTCAGTACGTCTGCTAACGATAACTCCGTTGACACATATTCTAGACGTCTAATTTTATCCGCTAACTTCTTTCTAATAAAGTGAAAACGCGTGTCTATATCCTTAGTCCTATTATGATCCACAGCTTTTTGCGCCAATGTTAAGGCAGACTTCAGAGTCACTAAATAAAGTAACTGTGCTTACCTCCCATGTGATCCGACTCACAAACCTCCTTAAATAGCAGGCCTCCTTGGTGGCGGCTGTGACGGCCATATACTCCGCCTCAGCAGACGAGAGTGCCACCTGTGGGTGTTTCTGACTGGCCCGCCACACTGGGCCACTACTCAAATGCATTACGTAGCCTGTGTAAGAGTGACGTTCCCACATTTTCACAGCGAGAAAGGAGTTAGCCTGAAGTGGCCAGTGCTCGCCGCAACATTGTCTTATTGTAAGAACCTGATTTTGTTCCCGTCGTGCTTTTCAGCGAACTCTTTGAACTGTTATTTATTCCATACTTCGCTCTCGTTTTTTATCAGATATACTCGACTATAACGGAGACCTAAAAATGTGACAAAGTACCTGTTCCTGCTTATTGTGGGCGTTTGTACAGGTACACATACATCCGTATAGATAATTTCTAACGTTTGCTTGGTTCGTTGAGTTGTTTTATCTTGAGGAACTGATACTTGATGTATTTTAGCTTGAATGCATGTTTCACATTCAAATAAGGTTTCAGATGCATCAAGTTTTATTCTAAAAAGGTTCTCATGTTTAAGAGCTCTTAGCATGTCTTTGGCATTCATGTGACCAAGTTTTGTGTGCCAGTCATTAAAGTTTGACGAGTTCGTTTTCTTTATTTTATCTGAAAGTGGAACTATATTTTCAGTATCATTGGCCGGATTATTAGACTCGTAAGGATTTGTTTTGAAATAGTAGACTAATCTGATTGTTTAAATGCAGTAAGAGTTGTTCCAATCTCTGGTTTCTTTACAGTTGCTTTTTGCTTGTTGAAAAAAAACAAAGCAGCCAGCGTCTGTCATCGTGCTGACCGATAAGAGATACACGAAGGGGGAATACGAAAGGGCATCTTTCATCTGGATTTGGAATTCTTTTAGCGTTTCTTCGGTCGAACGGGCTCTACGGAGCAGCTCGTCGAAGGAACAGAAAGCTTCGCCGTCTATTCCCTTTTTAATGCGGCGATGTCATATTAAGCTCCACCCGTTCCGACAACTCTTCAGATGGTAAATGTGCTAATAAAGCTAGTATTTCAGCTACGAAACGGTCGGTGCATTTATTGCCCTGTTGTAACTGAAATATTTTTTATATACCTTGAATGGAGGTAAACTTTTTCCAAACACCGCTTTTATTTTAACGAGCGCGTCCTCCCAGGTATTCGTATGTTTTTTAATCCCCTACCACCATAAGGCAGCGTGGTTCGTTAACAGCATTGGTAAACCTTTGACTGCATTTTCATCGGTAACCCAAAAACACGACTTGTACGTCTCCACGGCATCAACAAACGGTTCAACAGCTTCATGCTCTGTTCCCCTGATGGCACGTCCTGTGACCATCTTTAAAACATGTTTGTTATTTTGTGCGATCGATTGCATAAGCGTACGAAAATTAGTTTATGACATAATGAGATTATCTTCTATAGGTCTCCCGTCTACTTGCCATTCGGAATTTGTCGTATTCTGAAGATAGACTGTATTTATGTATTTCTTCAATTGTAAGAGAACTAACAGCTTGTATCTTATGTCTTACAGTTAGTAATTTGTTAGTAGTAGCTCAGAAGGAGCAATTATTAAAATTAATTCAGCTCTTGCCTGTCTGTTTCCTTCTCGCTCTGGTTATGTACAGTCTACATTCTAAGGTTTTTCTACCAATTTCTATAGTTTGTTATGAACTAAGACTGCTTCTGCCTGAATAACTCAAGTGTCGTAATTTTCACAAGTCAATTTGATTAAAATCAAAATTTTAACCAACATTTTTACATATTTTTATTTCTACAAAATTCCTAACAACCACAGCCACCATGAGATATTAAATTCCAGATATAAAAGCTTGATCTTGATGTAATTAGTTTATTTCTCATTTTCACCTTCTTGTGAGCTCTTACGACGTGAAAATTATCTTTATCTGAAACAACATCGATTAGAGCTGTCGGTAGCATTACTCCTTGACCGGGTTGCTTTCTTCCAGAGAAGTGCGCCGCTACTACTGAATGCATCTCCTTCGGGTCTTCTTGTTCTGACTCTCCGCTGTTCATAATAACAATACTCTTTCTTACAGGATGAATAAGTGAATGAAGTTTTTTGTTACAAATTTTACAAGAAATAGGCTGCTTACATTTAATAACAGAATGGTTAGGAATAAGACAATTAAAACATAAATTGTTGTTTTTTACAAATTCATACCTGTTCTCGACGGACAAGTTAACGAAATCTTTACAATTGTGTATATAGTGTTTACCTTTACAATATGAACATTTGATATCAAAAGTTGCGTGAAATATTTTCGGTTTCAGTATATTCGATTTTAAGCTGCTACTCTCGACCATTTCCAAAGTTCTGAATATAGTTTCTAAAAAGGTTGTTAGCTTCTGAAATTTCGGTAAAACATCTGTATTACCTGTACTAATTGTCTCTTCCCATTGCTTAAGACTATTTTCATCCAGTTTTGAAACAATAATATAAATTAAAATTGCATCCCAATAATCTGTAGGCAAACCAATATGCTTTAAAGCATTGATGCATTCGACGGACGTGTCCAATAATTGTTTAATATTAACTGCTGAGTCTTGTATAATGCTTCTTTGGCAACATACCGTTTGTTATCATATGTCTTCTTTAAAATACTCCAAGCTTCTACATAATTGTCTCCAGTTACCGTTACTCCTTTAAGCAATTTTTCTGCGTCTCCCGATAAGCTGCTCTTAAGGTAATGAAGCTTCTGAACCATCATCATCTAAGTGTCCGTTGTTATGTATTAAAGATGTAAACATATCATAAAATGACTGCCATTCAGTATAATTGCCAGAAAACGTCGGTATTGTAATACGTGGTAGTTTAACATCTCTAATATAGCACTTATCATCGTTTGCTTGCTTAAAGTTGCATTCGTCTCTAGATGTAGAAGGCATTGGATTTGATTATTGTATAGCTGTGTTCAACTCACCCTTGTAAATATAATAAGTGTCTTCTACGGTACTATAAAAATCTTCTTCAAAATATTCAAATTGCACTCTATTGTTTTTGTCCGTCTTCGTTATAATTTGATCATGGTTGTTAGTAAATCTATTCCAATATGTTTCTAATGATTGTAATCTTGCTTGTATATAATGTATTGTTATTCTTTAGGTGACTTCTTTTAATTGATTTGTGATTTTATAATATTTTGACAAATTTCCTCTAGTAACTCAATTAACATTTCAGCTTCCATATTTTATTATTTAAATCCTACTCGTTTGGACCAAATGTTTGCGGTATTTAGATGAAAAAAACTTAAATTAAGGAAAAAACGTGTATTATTAAACTGAACAGAAAGAAGACAACATAAAAATTTGACATATGTAGTTTTCAAACTTAATTTTTTCTTCTTTTATTAAACAGTATCAAACCTCTTTAGTCAGCTACCATGTTAAATTAAAAATGAAATTGAACTGAATATAATTTTTATATTAAAACTAATAACAACTTGTTATTAAGAAACCAAAAGACAATATTTTTATTATAAAAACAAAATCATAAACTTTTCATAAAATAGAATGACACGCATATTGCACAGATATACTAATAATCAAAGATATATTATACTGTAGATGGAACACTCGTTTTCTTTGACCTCCGGAGGTCAAACATAGGGAGATTTCCCTTAGTGTTAACCTCTAAATTACATTTGCCGACATAAAAAGTCGACCGAATGTTACCTCTTTTCTCAAATTTTAATTTTATTTCATTGTATTTACTAAAGTTTCAAGTTATAATTAATCGAGACATTTTTAAAACGCCAATTAAAAATGTATAACAACCATAAAACAAAAATAGTCTTTGTTAAAAATTGTT
>QDHC01005077.1:840412-883017 GCA_013186455.1 Papilio dardanus tibullus
GGTTTTTCCATTCAATAATAAAAACCGTTATTTAAACCGCACGCATTTAGGGAAATCTATGATGAACATAAAAAAAAACGTAACACCAACCTGCTTTACTCAAAACAAATATGAGCACGAACAATTAAGACTGTACCAAAAATTTGATATTTATTAAGATCATGCCTGCTCTGCAAAAAGTAGTCAAACACCAAAATTAGGAAACGGCCACTGTAAATATTGACTGAAGTTCATCAAAATTAACAAATTATTAGAGATGGATATTTGGAATACTAAAAAAAAATTACTTTATGCAGATTTTTTTGAAAAATTGCAGTTATAGACGTAAACGAAATGTGTGGTGTAAAAACGATAAGATATTTGACTTCGAAAATGTAATTTTAAGCGAATAAAGTATTATATTTTTAAAACGTTTTTATATTAATTTCTAAAAATGTGTAGGGCAAGCTATTGTCCGCTCCACACTGCTTCCTCTCCTCAGTGTTTATTATGTGCGTAAGTTAACTATTTATAAGAGGTTATGTTGTACGCCATTCTTCTAGCATATTTGACGAAAAATAAATCAAACATTGTATATTTTGAAATCCAGTTTCATTCGCCTATTACTAATTATTATTACTAATAAATAAACCTGAATACTACTAGTTTCCGCAGCTTTTTAAGTTACTGTTAAAGAGCAATAATGTAATCGTTATTTCTAACTTACCAAAAATCTCAGATGATTTTTCCGGGTCCCGTACTTACGTTTGCTGTAACTCATCTTTCACTCAAACATTTGGTAATTAACAAAAATCATAAGCACTAAAAGTCTTTAAACATTCTCTTATTTCACTTCTCTTTCTTTTCATGGATTTCCACAACTGAAACACAAATATAAAGTGTATTGATATTTTTAGAGAAATTGCATGAATGTTTTTGTCTGTGTTTCAGCCGTGGAAACGCACTTTTACTTCACGCATTTCTCTATATGCACGTTTTTTGCTGTATTATGCCAAGGAGTTGCCGTGTACTAATAAACTGTTCTGAGCCTACTCGCATATCGCGTGTACTTTAGCAACGTTAGATAAGTTACAAATCAGATAGATAGCAATAACAAGTACTTATTGATAACTAAGTATTGTGTTAATACTTGTTAGCATTACCGTGGGTTTCAAGTTGAACCATTCATAAATAAACTAATGATAATTTACGTAATTGTTTTAGGATAGAATGAGATAACCAAAGGTTATAAGTTTTGACCCATGATGGGTTCACCAAGTTTTGACCAATGAGATAAGTAATGTTTTTTTTGTTTTATTGTTTCACGTGTTCAACCCAATGTTATATTTTAGATAACATTTCTGTGTTATGTTATATGCCAGTACCATTTTAAAAAGATTTTATTAGGCATTTTTAAGTGACTACTGTATTAATATAACGAATTTTCATAAAATTAACATCTTTAGGTTAAGATTAATGTAAAATATTTTAGTACGAAAGTACTCAGTAAATAAAAATTTACATACTGCAATATTTGTTTACATTAAATTATAATTTAATACTTTAATATGTTTGATGTGGCAGTGCCGTTGTTTATGTAGAACGTATAATTGGAGCGGATGAATGGTCTATCCAAAGATATATTATACTATAGATGGAACATTCGAAGCCTAAAAGTGAGGCATTTTCTTTGACCTTCGGAGGTCTCACACATTTACATTACATATGCCGACATAAAAAGTCTACCAAATGTAACCACTTTTCTTATATTTAAATTTTATTTCATAGTATTTACTGAAGTTTAATATTAAATTAATCAAGACATTTTTAAATTTTTTTAACAACCATATAATAAAATTAGTCTTTGTTAAAAATGGTTTGGATTTAAATTGTTTTACTTTATTCTATAGTTTATTTTAAAAATTAAAAAAAAAACACGTTTTCCCAAACTTGGGATTTTTTTTCATAATACTTTTTTAAATAATTTCTTACGCGGCACGCATTTTAACGTCAAATTACTATGGAGCGTTCCCTCTATGTATAATATCTCTTTGGGTCTATCATTGCTCTTATAATTTCGGAGACGAAAGACGTTAATAGGGATGCCATAGTTTTTAGGGTTGCTATCTAAAAATTAATATCATGGTCGGAATACAGATGAATAGTAATAAAATCAGAAAGTGATCTAAAAAATTTATTAATGAATGAGGCGACTATGTGCACATTGAAAACACTTGTACAATATTTACAACACCCGCGTTACAGCAACACCACTACAATCTTCTTCCGATTCCAGCTTCATTCACTAAACTTACTACAGACTGTACACAGTTTGTACAACTTATGCTTACAAACTAAGATTCTAACAAACTAAGTTTAAACATTGGAAATATTGTTGATCGTAATTATACGGGTAGTGCTATATGAAGTATAACATATGTTTATATAACTTTGACATATATGTCCATCATTACATAAACGTATATTAGTTTTGAAATATAGTTAAACTAATGACTGATACGAATTGCGCAGTCAAGACTATTTCTAACATTGATAACTAACATTTTGCGACTGTGGCACGTAAAAGTTACACTTTTTCATAATATAATCCTTGTTGTCAGCTACAAATACTTTTATCTCCGTTTCATTTTATTAAACTATTATTTTAGCTTCGCATATACCAACTCATGTCCATCTTCTTGCTAGTCTATATTCTACATCACCAGAGCGTACCCTTTCTGTGTTTACAACATGCCTTTACAAGTCACAATTACCTCGCATTCACTTTTTTTCAGTCACAAGTAGCACGCTATATGCTATGCTGTCACTCACCATTGTCGTACGATTTTTCCTTTTTTACCAACTTTCACAGAGGGCCCTAACACAATTATTAAGATAGCCATTATTTTTTCACAATCGCTTCCAGAGCTGACTTACCAGTTACTCTTTATTATCTAATTAATCTCAACATAATTAAAACTCAGTCAAAGCATAAAAATAATCTATTTTATCTTGTTTTTATCAAAATGTTTATGAAATTATTATATGTGAATATGGAACGATCTCATTCAAAGACAAAATAAGATGATCTTTGTGAAGTGATGGGGCAATCGAAAAAATGGGTACTGCTGGACGGAGTAAGTCACATAATAAAGAGGTATTAGATAGGGTACGAAAGGAAATAGAGTAAATAAAAAAAGGAACGCAAGAAACTAATAGAGGAGGAAGTACTGTAACACTCGAAGCAAAAGAAGATCGTTAATACTAAGATCGTAAAGACAAAGTAGAAGTTGTATCGTATCACAAAGTTAACAAAAATGTCTTACATTACAAGGTAAAATAAAGAATAAAAAACACTTGATGATAAAAAAAAATATGTGAATTGAATATTTAAAAATTGAGGTAGTACATTTTCTCATTTCATGGTAAAAAAAAGTGGTTCCGTACTAGATATAATTTTTCTTTGAACAACAAAGCCTTGAAACAAAATGATAACAAGATATGTCTGCGGTGAAACACATAATTGAAAAGGTTGTTGTAATTATTATTGATCATTTTATTCAACTCACATACAGATCTGTTTTCTCATTAATTCAGTGAACACATATTAATATTATCTTTCATTCATACCTACAATACCACGAAATGGGCTCATTCAATTTTTTTTGTAACTGATAAGGAGCTCCGTTTCTATTATATTGTTTGCCATTTCACTCTAAAACTGCTATCAGAATAATTTTCAGATGAAATTTATATATTGCTGCTGACAACTAATTCAGTGTAATTTTTATGCTTGCCTTTCTGTTTAATAAAATTGTTTTACATGATTATTGATTATCTACTCCCAATAATAACCATATTATAAAACTACACGTTTAAATCGGAATTACTTACTAAAAGAACACCTACAGAGGTTTCACTTATTAATATTGGGAGTTTCTAGAGGTGAAGGTGAAGAAAAAATACAAAAAGCGTTCCTGCGCTTTAGTTACAATTGTATTGCTTTGTCGATCAAACTCAATAATCACGTGACGCTATCAACATGCCTTAAACTTAATTCCAATTCCATACAACACTTATAATGTTCAACGCTCATTAACACAAAATAATCAATATAATATAATCATGCGCTCAAAGCACGAAACTTTAATAACACGACTCTAATATAGTATACCAAACAAAATTCATATTTACATAATACGAATAGGACTACATATAATATAAAAGTTATAAATCATTAACGTACAAAAATTATATTAAATAACATAAAGGATTGCTTTTTTCCATCACATAGGAAGGGTGACGATAAACACGTCCAAATACATCACTGGATTTATTCGAATTTCATTTTTATTTATAATTGACTTAATTATACACAAATTAGCGAAACAAAGACGAACAAAGTAGCGAAAACGATTTCCAAACTATGATTTACAAAAAACTGAAATTTAAACAAATCACAGTAGCAAAGACATCAATATTTCAATTGAAAATAATTTATCTTTTGTGCGTAAAATAAATAATTTATGAAAGACCAATTTACTAAAGGAAACAAAGAGTGGTTCACGCTACTTAAACTTCAACGAAATTTCGCTTTATAATAATAGTTTGCCGGAAGACAATTCGTAAAAGGATTAAAGTACAATTAAGTATGTACTGTACATTAATTTGAAAAAATATAACTTTTATGTTATGTACATACATTTGCTTGCGCCACAAAAATACTACTCACATATTCGTCTTGTTCCATTTTGTTCGAGTAGATTAAATTTCATTGAAATTTTTAATTTAAAACTTTTGGCAACACAAATAATTTATTTTCATGTCAATTTCATTTCAATTTGAACTTTTTACAAACAATATTATTAGGAATGGTATTTGGAAACATTTTTATCGATTATTGAATTATATACACATTCATTCAAAGAGTTAATTATGTGTTAGCAATCTACCTGCCTATTTCACTGTTTTGTTACTACTAATACAAGATTCGTAATGTAACGTAAATCGTCCTAGACAACATTGTAACATATATCATCGTTAAAAGTACTTATTTCATATATTACTTTATAATATTGTTTATAAAAAGACACATAAACATGTAAGATATGATAAAATACACGCAAGACAGACAGAGTAATTATTTTTCTTCAATGATATACGTTACTAATAAGACAAGTTAATATTATGATCAATAATGACAAACGGTCGGCCGTCGGCCTAGAGTCGGTCGGCCAGCTTAGACTCCGAGTGACATCCATTTACTGAAGAGATTATTTACAAAGTTCACATATTTATTACTAAACATTGAAATTTATAGAATTTATGACATGTATTATTTAAATCTACTTATTTGAAAATGGTTATGTTTTTTTTCTATTATTTATTTTATGAAATATTCCAAACACACAGTTTATCATTAAGCTCTATTTCGGCTTTATTAACAATGTTGAAATGTGATCATCAGATACATTGCACACCGAAGAACTACGGTTAAACGGTTTAAATTGAAATGTTACATCTAAATATTAAAGGATCATTATTTTTATTTACATTGGGAACATCACTCGAAATCTATACGACAAAATTGAAAAAGGCAAATACAAATCGCGTGTAAGCATCTTTTAAAAATATAAATGCCAAAGTATTTAAAATTAATCAATGAAATTTGATGCTCCAGACGATTTAAATGAATTACCTAAAAGTTATTCAACGTTTTCAATTGACAATGATTAAAAAAAGCAACAGCGCAAAGCTCAACATTAATATCAAAATAAATTGTTATCTTTTAAAAATAATTTATTGTATATACATTAGAATACAAGTCACATAATTCTAAGGTTAGGTTATATACAATCCGTTTTTATATTTATGGTAACGAAATTCATTGCCCTTAATAAGTGCGGATGTCTTATATTAAATGTTGTAATGGACTCTTATCACTATCAACACTGAGTAGGTCCTACTGCACCAGACCGTACTGTAAACACCCAACACATGAGACCAGTAAGATACACTAAACCTTCCATTGATTTTATTTTATTATAACATTTTGTGTTTACATCAACGGATTTAAGCGGGTTTCATTGATTTGGGGAAAATTTTAAACTGATTTTGCGCCTATTTCCTTTACAATCAAAAGTAATCACGCACCCTATCTTACCGAGGATTGGGCCGAATGCCACTATTTGATTTTATTTTTTTTTGATTCCTATTAGCGATATGCCTTGTGCAGTCTATCACAATATTAATAATATCAATAATTCAAAAATTATGTTTGTTGTCTAATCGCGATTTTTATCACCTTCTTCACTAAGTCACATTGTGACTGCATTTACGAGATTGCAATAGAACAAGTGACGAAGAAGTGCAGGGATTACATTTAAATTTGACAAATTGGATATATTTCAAACTGTTTTTAGAAAGCGGAAGGCAAGCGTCGAAAAAATAGCTTTATGTTAATTAACCAGTAAATTAGTGTGTGATATTAAAGAAGGAAGAAATTTAAAGGAAAAAAATAAAAAGGACGGAAAACGAATGCAACCACCCGAAATGCTAAAAATATATATATTTAAAATTACATTTTTGTGCATTCTATTAGCAGGTTACCAAGGTGAGGGTAACTGGGCGCAATGTCAGGAAAATAAGGATTACATTCAATCATCGAACCGAAATACCGATTTTTAAAGACATTAATTTTATTTAATCTGTGTACAATAATTATAAATTAGATAAATGTTGATTTTAATTACATCTACGCTATTGCATTATATCTGTAATTAAAACAGAGTTTACAACAATAGCTCATCATAATCTACTCATTATTTATTTAATTGGGTTATGAATAGTTTTGTTTAACTAATACATTTCTTATAGTAAGTTTATTAATATGTACATAGATTTTATGGATATACAGAATAATTGTATTTCTGAACCAAAATATAGAAATGGGTGAAGATCATTTTTAAAATTTAAACACATGATTGTAAGAGAAAAATAAATACTTAAAAAAATATTTTTTCGAAGGTAGATAACTATAAAAAATTCATCAAAGACAAATTTAGATGACTATAAAAATATCAAAATCCTCGGATAGAATGTACAGCGCGGATTTACATCGCAATAAGATTTCTAAAAGCTCTTAAATAAACTTTCTCTTAGAGACACTTAGGCCATACAATGACAAGATACGAGTAATATTGAGTCTGATCTATGAATCTTAAAACTTCCATTAATGTTACAAATCTGGAAAGGTCTGGGATGTGCCAATGAACATTTTAAAATGTTGCATTTTATATATGTACGTCCAATATTCTGGATAGTTCCGTATTAGCGTTGTAGACTATTTGAGCTGTGGATTGACATTTTGTTTTTGATGAGTCCGTTACATCGAGTTCGTATCGGTTGGACAAAACTCGACAAGCATTTGTTGTATTTACACGTCACAAGTCAATGTTGCACTTTACAAGTCGGTTTGTTCTATGCATATATTCACAATAGGACAATTATTTACCTATGTTTAACAAATACTTAAACTAACATATCCCATCTAGGTCTCTTTGACCTTGACTATATGATGAGTATTGCCAAATATTGCACACAACACGTATTCTCGCTATCGTCAAACTTATGATTCAGTCCATTATGATACATTAATATACAATTACAAGTTACGCTTACATTAACAATTATTCTTGTCGTGATGATATGCTAATGGAGAATAAAATACCTATATTACAATTTATTATTTACATTTGCACCACCAAATTCCGCGTGCCTTTGGCGGATGAAAGATTTTAATTTAATTTATATTTTACACAAAGCGTGAACAACTACTACTTGATACTGTGTTTATATATAAATAACGTATGTACACTTTAAATGACGTTAATTCCAAAGAATCGCGTTATTTACATAGAACTCATTAATACATTTTTATAAGTTCCAAATTAATGGTACTTGTATTTGCGTAAAGACAGAAAGAATATCTAATTTGATATGAATAAATGAAGTACTTTTAAATCATGCCCTATTTCAATACGTAAATTTAGCGTCTTTGGTCAAAACAGAGACAAGAACTTAGGAATTAATGAGATGTACTTGCAGAGAAATAATTTTAGTCTACAATAACCGATAGCAATTAGTTTAGGGTCAAAGAGCCAGGCTAATAGATTTTATACGCGCAAATATTACTCCAAGCCAAAGAAAAAACCGTGAAAAATCACAATCCTAATAAAATAACTATAAGCACACCAGAAATACAAGATAATGAATACTAGTTATAGATAAAAGTTGTTAAATAGTTTTAATAAAAGCAATATTTATCACAGTATTAAACAAAAAAACGATACAGTGATTATGTAAACTATTCTATCGTTTTTGATAAACAAATTGATTTACACTTTGAAAACAATGAAATTAATCTTTTTCAAGTAATAAAAGTCTGTTAATGATTTTTTTCGCAGTTTTGAAGCTAACGGCCATAAATAACCTTGTGCACGGAAATATTTTACTAAGCATGGATTTGTTCAACAAGCTGTCTTGTATCTTAGCATACTCGTAATAGACAAACACATATAGGATAGAGAATTATTTAAAAAAGTCAAGAATCCGTAATAAAAAATCAAGTCAAAAATTAATCTGAATAAATGAGCATGGATAGGACTAGTAATGTACACGGAAATTGCAATAATAACGTACTTACAAAATCACCAATATTTCGGCAAAGAATATTATTTAGTATTATGGATATGAAAAGTAACCGATTGCGGATCGTTTGTGGTCTATAACCGTTTAAAGAATTTTTATAACTAATTAACGCTTTAAATGATAACACTAATAGAAACATACTAAAATACTACAACCGACAGGAGTAAAGAGCTACATATAGAGAAGGCCCAATGTTAGGATATACGAACCTAGTCTTTCAACTATAATCGATTTTTAAAATGGACTTAATAAAATGTATGTATGTATAGGAATATAAGAACACTGGACAAATAATAGAGTACAAAAGAATATAGATAGCGAAGCGTCATTGAATCCTCAACAACGCACGTATAATCTATTGTACAGAGATGTAATGTAAAAAAGCATAAGTGGTCTTTTATATGTTAACTTTAGTACTTTACAACAAGGCGAACTTAAATCAATTTCATGACGAATATAATGAGATTCCTTAATATGAGGCACAAAGTAAAATTTATACATATCTTACGTAAACAAAAACTAATATTTATTACATATTTTATAGTATGCATGTACATCACTTAATGGACATTACAAGTATAATTTATCTTAGATTACAATGTTTTTAAGCTAGTTCATTGAGCTTTCCATTTATAGAAATAAATAAATATTAAAGTAGACGACTACATGATTAACGTGAAATCTATGCTATGTTTACAACTATTACACAAATATTTCTGAACATTTCAGTCCTTTATATACACGAGATTGACGCTTGGTCGCACATTTATTTGCATGCAATTTATTTGCGGGTACGTTTCTTGTATCATCTCACTTGACAGTGTTTATTGAGGGGAACTGCGAGGGTGGCGGGGGCGGAGGCGGAGGAGACGGCATGGACCGCCGGCTCGGAGGCGGCGGGCGCCGACCTCGAGGCCTCCTCGACGCTCTCCTTCATCACGTAGCCCGAGCCCTGCGAGCTCCGCGCCAGTTTTAATCGGATGGGCGTCACTTTGGCAGTCCGCACTTTGCGAACGCCCGCGCTGCTCACCGAACTGCAAGGTGGGTCGATGGCGAGGGGATCCGGCGCAGTGGGGTCGTATTCGAAGGGGTCCACCGGTGGTTCCGACACTGCTAACGCTGCACTTGAGCCGGCCTCGTCCAAAACAGATTTTTCCTCTTCCTCCTTCTTGCGCTTTATTTTTATAATAAGTTTTGTAGCACTATCATTTTCACTATTAATCACTTGCAGCTTTTCTTTCTCCAACTTTTTTCCTTTCTTCTTTTTACGTTTTTCACTCTTATTCAGCTTCAATTTCTTCTCTTTCTCATTTTCTTCAAAGTCTGCCATCACCATGCGTCGATACTTCATACTCTCACGACGCAAATCTTCCAAACTAGGTTTAGGTATACTGCAAGTTAGTCGTTTTTTCGGTGGACGAAATTGTAATCCAGAAGGTTCGTCGTTCACTTGCTGTACAGTGTTTGAGCCGATTTTTATTTTTAATTTCGGTGCAACCGGTGATGTGGTTCTGGATTTACTTTGTTTTACGCTGCTTCGGCCACGTTTCTTATGGATCTGATTAGTGTTGCTTGTGTAGTTTGACAACTTCATATCATCTGATGTGTCAACGTCGTCATTCATAGTTACTTCCAAGTGTCGCAACTCTCTATTCACACCTGAAACTTTTCTTTTCTTCTTCTCGACCGGAGTGTCAGTTATTTTGTAGTCTTCTCTTGTTGGTATGCTGGTCATAGATGCAACAGCTTTTGGTATAGTAATGACAGCCCGAGGTATGGGTTGTGGTGCAGCAGGAGGCGGTGGAATTCCTATGTTGGACGAATTGGCGGGATCGTCCATGTTCATATCTTGCGTCCAATATTGCCGCAACAGTTCCTTCTTTCGCATACGTCGCAAATTTGTAGAGCCGGTCATCATAGAAGTACCCGATCCGCTGGTGGTATTACTATGAATATTAATGTTGGGATCATGAACCGGCGCAGGTGGCTGCGGTGCTGTTGGTTGTGTTGAACTTGTAGAATAATTGGCATCCAAGAATGGTCCTTTAATTTTTACCTTTAATTGATTTCTCGAGTCGCTTAATGAAACTTTCGGCAATTGAGGTGGTTCTTTTATTGGTTCATGGATGACTTGAGACGTTGATACCTCAGTTGTCGTACTTTGCCTTGGTTTGCTGGCCATTAAGTCAGTATGTAATTGTTTTTCAACTTCTTCGTCGATTTCTATCAACGGCTGCTCAGCTGTGCCACTAGCGAATGCCAGGAGATGACTGTGGATGCCATCGTTAGCGGGGAGCGCAGGGGCGTCGACTTGTTGATAAGTACGCATATCCACAGGTCCAGGTAAAACTGGCTCAACCTGGGAAAATCCGGGTCCACACTCAGAATTACTCTTACTTGACGGAGAACAAGGCGAATTTTCAACATCAATAGATGAGTTTACATCTTTAATTTCTGTTGCAGGTTTTTTACTCTGTTGAGGACTTAAAACTTTTGGCGATTGTGATATATCTTTATTTGAATGTTCCGATTTTCTATTATCTCTAATTTCAACAGATTTTCGCCTCTCCCTAAGAGCTTTCAAATCAACACCATCATTGGCCAACTCTTCATCAAAATCGTACACTGTTCCAACCAATTTGCTTTGAATAGAATTTCCAGTAAATTCTGTAGAAGGGAAAGTATGCACAGATTGCCCGCGGCTTTTTGACCGTCCTCGACCTCTTTGACTTCTGTTGCTTCTATTGTTTGTCCGTTTTGATCCTTTAGAACTGTCGCTTTGCTTAGGTGATATACCTGGACTTTTTCCAGGTGACTTGGATGAAAATTTCGGTGTAGTCTTTGCAGTCTTTGGTGGCGACTTAGATTCTTGGGGATGAAGACTAGACATTGTCTCATTACTATCATTCGACATTTTGGTGGGCGGTCTAGTATTACTTACTTCATTGTAAGAATCGACGCTTATTGTAGGACTGGAAACATGAATCGAAAACTTATCACTTCCAGTAACATCAATGTCATCGCGTGGTGAGTCTAAAGGCTTCGGCGTTGGTGGTGCAATCATCGCCGTTGTCAATGCGATATTTTGTGTTGACGTAGTAAACGCTGCACATAAAGGAAATGGAGGTGTTGTCAAAGGTTGAATCAAAGGCGCAGCAGTAAAAGATAACCCCGAAGGATACAGGCCTGGGCCTGGTGATGGCAGAGGCAATTGCGAGGAAGCGCAAGCGCCCGCCGCGAACAGCGGAAGCGTACTCATTGAATTCAAAAATGGCGAAGCATCTGGAGCATAATTAGTGTACTGGTTCAGAGGCATTGGAGGTTCAACCGAGCAGGAATATGCCGGAACAGATGCATACTGCTCTATGTCTGTCATCATGACACCAGGGTGCGAATCACAACTATTTAAATGAGATTTTAAATCGGCCTTTCGGGAACACACCGAACCTTCAGAATTTGTGCTTGAATCTGATGATCGTCTAGTTGTTATTTTACTTTCCCTCCATTTTGAATTTTGGTTTACGTAGGGCGGAGAAGTTGTAGCGCAATCCGAATGTATCAAAGAATTGTTGTTATCATAGACTTGATTATCTTGTGATATTTCCTGATCGTTACTATGTAGTGATTGGTCAACAACAGACAGAGATTGTGAATCATCACTTTGTTTTGAGAGTGAGATCGTATCTGCAACTTCTGAAATTGATTGAACATCAGAATTAAGGTGACATCGTTCTTTAACATTTTCAGTGTAAGGCATAGTATGTCCGTAGTTTCTTTCCACAGATTCTATTTGCGGATCATTCTGAGCTATCGGTGCAGTCATCTCGTTCCAATTTTCTTTAGCCAAATGCTCTGATTCTTCATCTTTGTCATCTACTATTTCAACTATATCATCGTGCTGACCGACTTCATTTGTCGATGAACACTGTTTATGATTTGTATGGTGAACTTCATTAATCGGAGATCTTACATCATGGAGTTCTGTAGGCGTAGTTTGTTTTACAATCATATGTTCCTGTTCTTTATCTTTATCCACTCCAGTTCTGTTGTCTGCCTCTTCTGCGGATTCCTTATCATCATTTACATCCATTGCCTCATCTTGTGGTACGTTTTCAGGGGCAGCTTTTTTGGTACTAAGTTGCATTCGAAGTCGGTCAACAAGGTTAAGAGTTTCTTGAACGCCTTGTTCCTTGGAATCTTCCTTAAAAAGAAACTCAGGGTAAGTAGTAAAAGGTTTCATAATATCTTCATGGTTAAATCCTTCATCATCCAATATGTCAAATTCAAATAACTCAGTGTCTTTAGACTGAGGCGAAAACATCGATCTATTAGGAAAAGGGTTTGCAGATGACGGTATTTTAGCACTTTTGGAAATTTCCACTCCTTGAACATGGCTAACATCTTGAATATTGAATTTCTTGTCTTGGTCAACAGTTGAACGTTTACGCATATTTTGCGCTAAGGAACTTTCCTCCATGGGGTCTAAAAGTATGGTCCTCGCATCCATGGGGGTTTTTGGAGATTTTATCATTGTATTTTCGTTCAGATTGGCTTGAATCTTAGCAATCATTTTGATACTACTCTTATCAGTACAATCAGAGTCAAATGATTTATCTTCCGTCATATATTTTTCATGGCCTCCAGGTTTTTCTACAGGCGGTGGATGAATATGAGGACTAGTAGCTTTTGGTAACCAATGTTTATCGTTACTAGCATAGCCGTCAGATACTGATGATGGCATTTTCTTTTCTATATTTTCTGTGAATGGTGGTAATTCAACATCTACTTTTTTGTTAACCATGAATGAAGAATGTTCTGTGCGAGTAAAACTTTGAGATGCACGTCTTATCGGCTTTGTAATAGTTTCACAGGGTCCATCTAGTCTGATGGAAGTATCTTTAAACGGATATGATTTAACACTCATACGTCTGCTGATTATGTTCTTTTGCTTAACATCAATGCCTTTTCTTGGACTACTTTTGGTTATTGTCAAGCTTTCAGTAATAATTGGTATAGGTTTTTGTTTTTCTTCTACAGAAATGCTACGTCGAGAGATATTTCTGCTCAAAGTGTTAATATCATTTTTAGCCAAGTCAGTAGCACTATATGTTTCTTCTTTTATTTCATCCTTTATCTTCTCGTCCTCTTGCCGCTCCGCAGCTGAAAGTTTACGGGACTTGCGGCCCTCTTCGGGAGTTTTATTTGATCCAGAGGTAAGGACGATGTTGTCTTTAGATGGTTTTCTCTGTCTGGCGTCACACTTATTAGACATATTTCCGCTTGTAGTAACGCTTCTGGTCCGAGAACGTGTGGGGGCACGCGCATCATCGAGTCTAACCGATTTCTCTCTTTCAGTAGATGGCGATGATAACCTACACTCGGACCCCCGTTCTGAAGTTTTAAGCTTCTTACTAGGGGCCTTGCGTGGTTGTACGTCGTTTGAGATACTTTTCCCTCTTCTGGGACGTCGCGGTCTTTTTGGAGATGGACTTTCAGAGCCAGAAAATCTGGATTCTTTAGTGCTGTCAGAATCACTCGAGGCACTAGTTGAAGACAATGGTCTTGACACCTTGTCAAGAAAGGGCAAGTCCACTGTCGGTCTAGAGCCAGGGGGAGAAAACATAGATGGTTGCCTAGAAATCGGTTTTATTTCTCGGGCCTTTGCGGAGGGTTTCATACTTGGCTTTTCTTGTTCTTCTTCTGAGCTTGAAGATGAAGAGTAACTACTGCTACTAGTATTTGAAGTAGAACTTGAAGTATCATTTACTTTTGAACTTTTTGCTTCATTCTTTTTAGGTGAAGATTTTGTTGCGTCGGATTTTTCGTTATCTCTTCTTTTATCTGATTCTGATGGATCTAGAACAGGCAACTTACTCCCAAGTCCACTCTTAATATGGGCAGCTGCTTTTTTAGCTGCTTGTCTTTGTGGTACATATGCAATGGGCTCTTTTTCAACATCTTTAGATGATTTCTTACTACTACTTTTAGCTGCATTATCTTTACCCTTTGTCTTAGACTTTGATTTAGATCTTGTATCATCACCACTAGCTTGTTTTTCGGTACTTGATTCTTCTCTCTTTACAACAGTGGTAGAACGCATATTTTCTGAAGCCTTTTTTGCAGCTTGCCTTTGTGGTACTATTAGATCAGATGGATTATCCTTCTGCTTCGATAGCTTGATGTTTTCTTTATTTCTAGCTTCATCATCTGATTCATTTGTTTTTACAGGCGTTGATGGCTTCTTTTCTTTATTTGATGGTTTACGACCTCGTTTCTTTGGAGCTGGCTTCTCTTCTGATAGTGACTTCTTTTCGGGGTGTGTAGAGACAAACTCTTTCATTGCTGCTTTTGTCCTAGGTAAACCTTGCTGCGAGTCAATACCACTTGGTGAACCTTCAGATCGACTTCGAATAGTCTTCCCTTTGTCTTGTTTAGTTTTTTCGGATTTATGATCGGTTTTCACAGAATCGGTATCGTCACTAGTATCTGAATATATATCAATGGAAAATTTGTTGTTTCGAGTAGATCTCATAGGCATTAAGTCACCACTATCGGTACCTGACAGGCCGCTTTTTCCAGCATCCATTTCTTTTTCCATTTGCTGTAGAGTTTTGCTTCGTGACCTGTCTTTTTTCACACTCATTTTGTAAGATTCATCTTCACTACTACTCTCAACCACTGGTTTTGACTGTGGTACTTTCTTCTTCTTTCTTTCCGGTTTTTTCGGTGATTTTTTACCCTTGCCTTTAGGTGAAATCTTTTTCTTAGGGGAGCTACTAGGCTTCCTAACATCTTCGTCAGTACTGGATGCAATAGTTCGTCCACGATATTTGGTAGATCGGTTATTCTCAGCTGAACTATCTCCACTTGATAACCCACTATACATGCTTTCACTTCGCCGAGACCCATTGACATAATGTTTTTTGTATGGATTTGCTGTCTTTGGACCCTTAACCAGGCCATTTCGATCTTTCTTCTTTTCATCACTTGAATCTTGAGGTGCAATCCGAGCCAAAAGTTCTTCGAAATCATTCTTGTGATCTGGTGCATTTGGATGAGAATATAATCTGTCGTAAATCGATGGCCCATGATTAGCTTCGATAATAGCTGCTAAATCAGGTCCTGATATTCCTGGGTCTGCTGATAAAACAGCTACTTGTTTATGAAATGTTTGTTCTCGCAGGCGAAAGAACGATCTTGATAGTTTTTCTCTCCTGCTCACCATATAGCATAGGTTACGTACTCTTTCCAAATCTTGTCTAAGTTGTACAAACATTTTCATTTTGTCAAGATCAGCTTGCTCCTGTCTGTGAGTCAATAGCTCACTGTCGTCTGATTTAGGTGGTAACAATGGCCGATTATGTCCAGCTCGTCTTTTAAGTTTCCAGTAGTTGTAAATGTAATTAATAGCGTCTTGATCCACATCCAGCAGATGGGAGCTTATATCTTTAACACTCACATGACGATCAAATTCTCGTTCTATTTCTTGTAGACGTGCTGCTCGCGCTTGAGTCTTTTCTTCTGACGTCATATCCTTACGGCGTTTCCTCTTTACCTCCTCTTCCTCTGAACCAGATCCTGGACACTTTTCTTTCTTTGAATTCACGCTATGCTTTTGACAATAAGATCGTAATTTAACACCATCATCAGCATTTTCGTCTTCAATAATTGCGCGCATTTCCAAACCATGTTTGAATGCGCATGTTACATGATATGCGGTTTTACAAGTTTTGACAGAGCACTGTATGCAGGCTCCTTTACGCTCGCGGCACAAAACACATACTAATGACCAGCGCGAAGGAGGAATGGACGATATTTTCGTTATAGGTTCCATTTTCTCTGCGCAACCAATGGATACTTCGGGTATCCAGAGAACACAGCTTACGTGGGCCCACTTGTGACCATTTGGTGTACACTTCATGGCTCCTCCAAGATTCGGGCATAAGGCACATGTAGGCCTCACGCCCGCTCCGCACGGTCTGCATAGCCATTGACCTGCAGAAGAAAAAACTATAATTACAAAAAATCTAAGAATCAAGTCATATTTTTCAAACGGGTTAGGGGCCTGTTGAAGACTCACCATGACCATACGTACCATCTGGAATGACAGTAATGCCATAACACGCCTGGTGAACACAAATGTTACATGAGTCGCAGAATACCATCTCATTTCCATCCTCAGAATCAGGCGAACGACAAACGTCGCAGATAACGTTCTCGTCGTACTCGATGCCCAAACCTTCTTCTGACTTCATGATGGCTTGGATTTTATCCCACGTCCGAACCTTTAATAAACAGCGCCATTGTAAAATGAATATTTACCAATTTAGGAACGATCGAAAACTCCTATAACCTTTTATACCGCTTATTAGACTTCACTGTAAATACTAAATCCATTTAAACACAAAACTCCTAAATAAAATTATACATATTTGCTTAATTCTGTATTTTTTTTGTTTTATGTATCAAGCTTTGATGAGAAAACGGAAAAACCGAGTAAATTTATAGCTTCATACAAGGTATTAAAATAGTTTTATAACTTTTAAAGCAACAAGCTAATCCTGACGAATGTTACAGTGCTCCAATTAAAACAATGTTAAAGTGGAATTAAAAGAAGTAGTTATTTAATAAATAGTTATAAAATGAGACAACAAGTTATTGCCTACAACATTATGCAGAACATTCAGTGTGGACATATGGAATCCAGCTATGATGAAGCGTGTGCAACTCCACAATAACAATGCTGCAAACAATGTCAAAACGGTATTCTTCAAACCATAGCAGGTATACCATGGTTTTTAACTAATATGGAAGTACACAACGCCCTAAAATTGTCTATGGTCAAGGACAAGAGTAAGCAGTCTCTGATGGCCTATACATATACAACAACTCGCAAGACACCTTAACGAGCTGGCATCCTTGCTCTTAAACATATCATATTCAATACGACTAAATCGCCACGACGTCCAGGCTCGTTGAAAGGTAAGAAGGATCCATCATATTTATTAATTAATAAAGAGTGTCACCCTCACTAGAGGGCACCCAAACTCATTATACATGTATCTGTACAACATACATCTGCTTATAGTTTGTTTATAAAAAAAAAAACTGATCGTAGATTAACCAAAAAATAAATAATCAATAGCAATTTAGTTCGGAATCATTATATCCGTTTCCTATGTTATAGAGTTCTAAAAGTTTTCTAATAAAATCAGGTACAGTACATTATTATTAAAACCGCATGATATAAATGTACGAAAAAATTTACATAGTTAAATTTTTATATCTGCTTTCACAGTGCAAAATATTTAAATTAGCAGCAGTTATCTTTCCTTTCTTGATATATTATAAAAATATCTTACTAAGAAATGCACTCCTTTTATGGCTTCCTCCACAAATGCATAAACAATTATACAATCACAACAATGTAATTGCTTTCTTACAATCATCTTACTCCATCAAAATCATTAAATACATAATAATTATAAATCCCAGTGGTCCTTTTATTCTGAAAGTTGGTATTCAAAATTTCTTTTATTCCGTAGAGTTTCAATCAAAACCTACATGACTTTGTATAATACAAGTCACTTAGAGACTAAAGTTGCAGATTTATGTAACCTTGTGTACCAAGCTAACTATCATTAACAACCCCTAGACCAAGTCTCTCAAGTAAATTTTGCCTTACCTCTAAATCTTCAATGACCTTTTCTAGTTGGTCTTCGGTGACAGCAGAGGCCCCAGCCCTCGCCCGCTCTGCGTTGAGCAACTTGAGCCAGGCGGTGTCGGTTGCGTCGAGGTCATAGTTGCACGCTGCTTCAGCAAGAGCCGGTGTTGCACTGAGGTGATGCTTGTCTGCCTGGTAGTGTGCGTCTCGAGACAAATGTATATATTTGTCTTTTGGTCTGTGAAATTTTATTTTGAAAATAATATTAGTTTGAGCAGCAATGTAAATGCGTAGTATTGTTTAGGCTTAGATTTTTGTGGTTTGGTAATTTTTGTACATAGACACAAAAGTGTGTTGTTGATGTTACTTATTATATTACATCTGATAAAAAATCACCAGATTTTTCCAATTTTATAAATTTCATAAATTCATGGATTCTATTTTGAAGAGAATAACTGTTGTTAAAAATATATAGCGAATAAATTTAAAAATTCAGTTCTGTTGATATTGATAACTTAGCCAAACATTCACACGGGCGCTTTTATAACACGCGTTTCAAAAGTGTTGAAATAGTAAAAATGAATTTTGATGTATGTGTTCATAAGGTAGCGATTTTAATACGCGACGCATTTTAATCCCGCAGTTTTGCATTGTGAGCTTTGGGCTAACGAGTTAACTGTGATTTTAAAATGTTTGTATAATAGCATCAAAAAAACGCCCGTGCAGTTGAGGGTTTAAACCTTGTAACTTACAGTTTGAATTCTTCAAAATTTGAAGGCAAAGGATTTTCAATGACTTTGACCTTCGGTGCTGGCAGTGAATCTGGATTAACAGGCACTTGTACCCCTCTTTCCCAATCCTGTTTCCAGGTATCGGTGATAATCCAGTATTCACTTGGTGTTAAGGGTTCCGAATCAGGTAATTTCATGGCGCTGATGAGATCTTTTCTGAAATATTTGTTTAAAAAGTCAGAATTAGATAATAGTCTATACACTTTTATATATTTTATCCACATTATCCACACACTTTATTTATTTAAACTTATATAAATTTAAGGTAACAAAGATTTACTGATATTAGAGTTACACATGTTCATTAATATAGTATAGTAATGTCTAATTTGTAAGTAGTAGTGGTTAAGAACATAGATTGATAATGCATTAATATCAGATATAAGTGTACAGCAATATTGGATATAATAACAGATCGCTTCAGTAAATATAACTAATTTCACAAATTATAAAACAAAGAAAGTTGTTTAACACAACATGAAAAACTAATTTCATAAACGTCATATATATTTATTGAAAGGCTTAATATTCAATTAATATATTTATTAAACATATTATAATTGGTTTATTAACCAAAATATAGATTGTAGTTTTAGAATATGCTTCAAAATTAGCAAAGATTAGAGATTTGTAGACTAGCAAACATACAGATATCTTTCTAAAATGCTAGATATTGTATACAGACTGTATAGGTGAAGAAATATATCATCTATACACATATAGTGCGCTTGCTGATTCTATAAATCTTGTACAAAAAATATTTGAATCGTTACAATTGGATTGTCATTTGGATTGATTTCATCTTAATTTATGATAATTTTCTCATATTTTTATAACAATGTTTGCAGTATATGTATTACACAATAATACTTCATATAACAATAGCTTCTTACAAAAAATGTAAATACAACAGCAGAGCAAATTAAATCAGTAAATATATGACACAAGGATTGAACAAATCGCAATCTATTCTAAATAATTATTATGAAAAGCTTTACTCATCACTGATAGGAATCAACATTACTTTGATAGAATTTATATTTATATAAGATCTTTTACCAAGTGACAATACTAAATAGCAGCTATTGTTAAAGGTGAAGCTTTCCATTGACAACAAAGTACTACACTTGAGACAGTACTGTGACAGTCTTCGTAAAACGGTAGTGCCATATTATTTCAGCTCAAATTATAGCTTAATCTTGGTATATTACAACTCCGCAAGCACAAATTGTACATAATTTATATACTGTTTTCCCTCATATTCTGTACCAAAATGTTGCCACATAATAATTTAATGTTATAGTAGAATAGGATTGACTGATTGTCATTAATTGCCTTTGTAGCACAATGTTTCTTTTTTAATAATTTCTCTTTTTCTAAAATATTAAGCTAAACTTAAAACGGTAATTCAAATTTGATTAAAGAATATGGGGTAAAAAAGTTAGAAAAAATCAGATTATTTTACAATTATATCGCAATAAAATGTTACAACAAACAAATAAACAGACACAAAATATTCCAAATAAAAGAAAGAAACTAACTCTATTCCTTGCATAAAACACCATAAGTCAAGAGCAATTATTAAGTTTTTTATTATTGTTATTATTAAACTGTATCTATCCAAATTGCTTACCAGTCAAATGGTAAATTAATCTGAAGAAAATCTTCTTTAAATTTATTTATTGGTGCACGAAATGGTTTTGATTTTAATTCCCGATCAATTCTACTTGTGTGACTTATGTGGTTTTCGAAATGATTCCTTCAATTGCTATTCGTAACTATAGTTAAGCTAACAAACATGTTATCAATAAATTATAAATCTATTTTTATAGACTTCTTATACTATTCAGACCTCTGATAGTATTCAGTAATATATTTTTTTTTAAATAAATCACCACAGCTTACTAAATATAGCCTAAAAGCATAATTAGAGAAATATATAGGCTAATTAACCTAACACAAACTTTACCATTTGTTTCCACTGATATAACAGTTTGTATAAGTTGTACAAACTATATTGTCATCTCTCTCTTCTTCTATGAAAAAGTGATAACAATTTGTTATATTTTAATGCTACAACAGTGGAAATTCAGGGTTAAGCATTGGCGCAACAGATGAAATCGCGAGGCACAGATAGTTAATAATATACAAAACTTATGAGATAGAGACTGAGTTATACAAAGCTTTTGCATTAGTAACATTTCATGTTATTTTCAGTCAAAAATTAAATAAATAAAAGCTACATAATAAAGGACAACAGATAACTTTGTAAGGGACCCATACCCAGACTGTAGGATTTTGGAAAAGATATAATTTAAAAGAGGCTTAGTTGCTAATTTAAAAACAAAAGAACAATCATATTTCTGTTCTGTAGACCAAATTGATTGTGGTTTTTCCGTCTTACTCTACATATACATCAACCAAGTTGTTTACAGTTCATCTTTGGTACAGATAAAAAGAAAAACCATGAAAAGACCATGCTGTTATACACCAGGGCTAGGGCTAGATGATAATTCAATATTATATTCGCACCATCTACACCTTGCAAATGCTCGGAAACATATAATATTTTAGTGAACTTGTGTGAATTCAATAATAATTTTCAGCATTTGAAATGTGGACTATATTTTTTCTTATGCGGGATACAAAGATGACCCCTCATAATATAATATATTGTAAACACCTTTTTTAATGGTGTCAATTTCAAAAAGCTACATTTCTGGGTATGTCTTGTTACATATACTATAAAATGGTTTCATGAAAAATGAATTATTAATGAACTTATTGTTTAAAGTTTGATAGTAAATCAGCATTGTTGAGCACAGCATGATCAACACAACAGGTTGTGTAAATATTTAGACAGTGAAAGCCTACAGGTTGCAGTAAACCAGCACTCTGTACGTACACACTGACACAAACTCGCATTGGTACTACAATGCACTTTTTAAATAGCTCAAACTATGTACTAAATCTCGTAATAGCTGCAGCAACTTAAAGTAAAAACGCAAGGCAAAAAATATTGTAAACAAAATAATAAATAAAAACAAAAACATAAATTGCAATATTGTCAACAATGCAAAAGCTTTGTATGCATAAATAAGATTAGCCCAGCTGTGAACATTATTCATATGAATATAACATTATTTAATAGTATCACTTTGCGACAGAATAAATGATTTAATGTTCATTAAAATTAAAATGGCACACAAACCTGAATAGTTCAGCTGGTGCTTCAGAAGCACTTCTGTTGTATATTGTTGACATCTTGAGGTCACTGACAGGCGGTAGCTGCCACTGAGCGTCCTCAGGTTCAGCCCTGCGACGTTTACACTTCCCCGCCTCCTCACTACGCACACCACTTGCCCTCTTTGTGCCTCGTAACGACATCTCAATAAGTCTTTATCTTAACCTACATGTTCATGATACTCTTAAGGCTTTACACTTAGAACGTGGTAGTAACATTGTGTAAAATGTCACATCTTCTACTACATGATGATACTTTAAATTGTATCCACACAATAGTAACTGGTGCAACCTGAAATTAAATACACCAACTATTAGCTAATTATTGAAATAAGTCTTCTTATTACCACAAAACATCACAAGCTTCTTAAGTAATTAACACTCTTTAATTTATCTTCAAAAATACCTAAGTTGTAGCAATTTCAACACTGAGTCTATTTTTAACATTCCCAATTTGTGAAAGTGTCATGATTATGATTTTTCACTTCAACATTTTTAAAACTATTTATTTTTTCTGTAAAACAATACATTTGCACAATGTCAATCTTCCAGCAGTGTAACTGTACGAAAATGTAAGAAAATCTTTCCCCAAAAAGCATATGCACACTACTAACTAGATAAGCTATACTGTCAATGTAGGTAGCTGGGATGGTAAAACAGCACAGGTTCATCAAATAAATCAATACAGGTGCACATACTACTACATAGAATATGTACACATGTTATACATACAAGGTACTTCATCTGCAATGGTGAATTGAAGCAAACTATGTCTATGATTGATATTATTCACTACAAAAGTTTATTTTTGATGTTCAGAACAAATACGTCAATAGCGATTCTTGCAAATATTGAGAACAGGTGGCTATGGTAAAAGCAAATGACCTTATTGTTATTTGCTTACTGATAAATATTAACATGACAAAAAAACACTAACAACTCAATTTTAACACTTTACGACAAAAATTAAACAATCGTTTGACATTTCATTATTGCAAGAATAAAATATATGGCGGGCCATGGATGACTCTTGTTCGACCGAGGTATCCGCGGCACCCACAACGTAATTTCAGATTGCCGCCGGGCCGTAAACTATATTTCAAACATTCTAAAAATTACTGTCACAAAATTCGAAAACAAATTGTTGGAATTCCATCCTCTAATTATTAAAACCGTAAATATTTATTACGCGGATAGTCTCCATTATACTACATAACAAAATTGACAACATAGATAGCAGCACTGTTTTGTTGCCAGATTGACGTTATTCCTACGCATCATTTTCGTCGGTATAGACGTAGCTAGATATATAATATGTATAAATGAAAGCAAGAACTAAAAAACATATTTAGTTATGAAAATAAATTTATGTAAATTCAATTGCATATTACATACATTTTCTGCTATAGACATTTGGCGCCATTGATCCAAAATCCACTTGGTCACGTGACTATATACGAATCACCAACGCAAGCCAAGTAAAATGGCCAAAAAGCACATCGAGTTCATTTAAAGTCATTAATTCTAAAAGGACATTCATTGAGATAGTTTTCAATACGTTTACGCTGATATCAGAACAAACACGATCACATATTGGAAAACATCAAGCTTGTCACCGACACGAACAATTTATCAAGCAAATTTTACATGAACTGAGAATGAGAGATATCAATAACATGTACTGAAAATGGCCGGTAGCTGGCGCTCGCCGTGGAGAAAATTATTATTGTTGCCATAACAAATATTCTCACCTCTTTACAGAAACTTTCAAATCTTTTGATTAATATTAATGCTATCGATTTAAAATTTCGATTTGATTAATTGAGACGAAATATAAGAAAATTATATTTAAATTAACTGTTTTCTTTCATTTTTGAGCTTAAATTCGTTTACCTATCTTACTTTATTGTGTACCTATTATAACTCACTCTATTTCGCTTCACTGGTTTAAATTGACAAAATAAAAATAAAGCATGTTCGGTATTGAGTGATATAAAAGGTATTTATCGTTGAAAAATGTTAATATTTATAGTTTTTGAATTAATCTAAGTATAAAAAAAAACACAAAATATTGAATCGCGACTAGGGATGTGAAAACACAAAGTAGGGTTAGGTTTAAATAACTTATAATATTTTTCATACGAAAGACTGACAAATACCCCTTTTTGTAACCCCTATAATTACTTTTCATGCAATATAAACTTTAGTAAGACCGAAATACATCGAAATCATAAAATTTTATTTAATTTTTTTTTATTATTGAGTACGACTCATGAATTTTTACATAGCAACTGGCAACACTCACAATGTAATAGTATTGGTATTATATTTATAGGTAAGCAAACGAAGCTTTGCCGGTTCTCGAATATAAAGATCAGATCAATACTTGACCTACATTTCAGCGTATATCATGGTACCATTGATGTTTGATGTCGTGATTCTAAATGTTATCAAATGAATTATTTATTTTGCTTTAAATTCTGTTAACATTACTTTAATTTAAAATATAATGACTTTAATACATCTTGTTGCGTACAGATTTTGGTATAGCGATTTAACGTAGTCGATATAATGTCATTATGTATTCTTTCACCATGAAGCTAGTAATTCTTAAGTACCCACATTTCTACTATATTTAAACTGGCTAAGTTAACTTGAAGAAATTGGTAATGGGAACAGGTCCTTTTCTAACATCTGTCATCTCATGTCGCAGGCGATATCTAAAATGCTAAAGAAAAGCGGTACTCGAAGCAATGCCGACCGGGAAAGATTGATTCTTGACAGACTTCTCGACCAAAATTGACCAAATTCGTGCAACAATAACATTAGTTGCACGAATTGGCCGGCTCGACCAATGAAATGCCACAATCACACAGAAGACAGCCTTGCAATGGAAGTAATGCCGCGTTCGTCTAACGAGCGTGGTCTTGGAGGCCTAATTTTGGTCCTCTATCTCTTCTCCTTCTTTGGTAAGAAAACGAAGGGAGGAGCAAATAGATTAGGCTGAAATATCTGCTTTTTGTGCGTTCCCTCTTCCGTCGATTAAAGGCCGGCCTTCCTTTATTCGGCAGAAGAAGGAACGCACAGAAAGCCAACGCATCAGTGATTGCGAATGTCCATGGACAGCGACAGTCAATTCCGATTTGGCGCAGTCCCTTCAAAGTCAATTATAGAAAATCCAAGTATCAAAACTAAGTGGGTGCACTACAAGTAACAAGTAGTGAAAAGTATTGCCATAAAGGTATGATAGTTGCGAGCTCATTATTTTCAACACCTATTTTCCAGTATTCTGGTGTAATAATGTAGGTTAATAAACATGAATATCTTGTATATCTAATTATTGCCAAAATAAAACGATAAAGTATAGTGAAATGATCAAAAGACTAGATTAATAAGAAAACCAGTTTTTTCGGTTTCATTTTTTAAAAATGTGTTAACGTTGTGTTGCCCGATTTATAATTTACATAAATTAGAAAAGGTCCAGATATGTCAATGATATGCAAATATCGATTATAGCGAGTGAGACATATTTATACCAAATATACGTAACGTGACAAAGACATTGACATAAATCGTTGGTCCCTTTCTGCGCATGCGATTTTTTTGTAAAAAAAAAATGTAAATACATAAAGTATGGTATGGAATTTTGGCGCTTTATGCATATTTTGGATGATTTACTAAATTTCATACGTCTTAAGCAAAGACCAAAACCGTAGTGTGTCCCACACACACAACATAACTAAGACGCATGCAAATGAAATTTTTTTGTCCCTCTACCGTGTACGCCTATAACATTTCTATACCTTTTCTTTCTACGGCTATTTATAATATAAATTACATAGTGACAATGAAATTGAAACTAAAAATAAAACCCACATACCGTTGGTAAAATCAACAACCAATCCGTCAGATTAATTGTCCTTGCTTCGAACTATAAGAAGGCGAAAATAAAAAGTACTAAAATCAATATTTTGTTGCCGGTTTTCCCATTTGTTACTGACACTTACTGGCTTGATCGTGATACAAAGATCCAATTAAGGAATAAAAGACATGTTTCCTATACGAAATAGGACACTGTATAAAACTTTGTTAGAAGTTAGCCTTTGATTAACATTCTTTCACTTCCTACCAAAAGAAATAAAGTGTAGATAAAATCTATATTATGAATATGGCGGTGTTTGGTTCTCAACCATTAAACCTGCAGGGGTGGGAAACAAAACAGGCTTGAAGCCGATGCAACTTTGTGGCACTACTTACCAAATTACTAGAGACAACATCTTTGGAAATACAGTATTTTGGCTTAGATTCTATTGATATACACTTAATAAGTAAAATAAAAAGCTAATTGCCAAAGATAATGAAAAGTATTACACATTTGTAGAAGATAAAGTAATTAAACTTAATAAAAATCAGGAAAAAATTGCATGTGCCAAGGAGAGATTTAACTATTATGGATGTGAACGGTTACACAGGTAGAGGTGGGCCTAGGAAGAGAGACGGAAGACAAGATGAAGATAGGCTTAAAAACCTAGCCGATGGAAGATCTATCAGGAGATAGACTAGGGGAACAAACACCTGATGCCGGACCTTATGGGAGTGGATAAGGATGGGGAGATGATGAATTGTTGACAAAGCCATTATTTATTATAGCTATTTTTAGATATATTTTAGAATTACATATTTATTTTTATTAATTATTCCTCTAAAGTATTCCCGAGGTGGGTTGGTATAAAAACATACTACAATGTACCCCTGTGGAATTTCACGGTAAATGAAACAATAATTTATTTACTAATTAGTTTATTAGTACACATATGTTTTAACAATTACAATCTAAGTTTAAACATCGAGAAATAAAGGATGTATAGAATCAGTGGGCTACAAGAAATCATGGAAAGATGAAGTAATGACAATACAATTACTTGTTAATTATAATATTTGTATGACAGTATTTTAGTTAGATCTTTTTCTTGAGATATATCTTTAAAGGTCAGAAGTTAATTTTTATTCAGTAAAAATAGTAACAATTCATTTGTTTATTAAAGTCCATAGATATACATTCCATAAAAGTTTGATAGTTTAAAGTGAGCAAGTAAATGTTTGCCGGTATAATGAAAAATGTTTCCCAAAATTGGGGAAATGTATATAGTAAGTATATAAAGATTTAAAGTAAAATAAATTGTCAAAATGTTAATTATTTTTATGTCATGACACATAATTTATTTAATAAAAAAATAATTAAAAACCCATCACATGGTTAGGGGTTTCAATTCAGCGGTAATAGTTCTATTTTGTTATTGTTTCCCTACAGCGGCCATCTCGCCAACTTAGGCCCTCATTGAAACTTTTTAGCATTATAATTTAAAGTTAACGATTCTTATAAAATAATAACTTAATAATAAGATTTGAACATATGACTTTACTAAAAACATACCTTTAAAAAAATATAAAAATTGGAATGATAAAAATTTAGGAGATTCATAGTTAGATTAAATTTATACATTTCCATACATACCCTTATTACATATTATAGTTTAAGAATAACATATTAGACGGTTTAAAAAGACGGCCGAGTTTTAAAAAGATATGTAGTTTTTAATTGAATAGGAAAATATTTACCGAATAATGTTTAAATTAAAACTTACGAAACTTCTAATAATGGCACCAAATTCAATTACAGTTTGTGTTTCAATTAATTTCTATTGCAGCTAAATTTCATTAAAAAAAATATTTAGTTACATACTGGTTGAAACATATATATTATATTTAAATAAATTGTTATCATGTGCATATTCAACTATCAAAACCAAACAAATATATTCCTGATCAAGAGTAACGAAAAGCCCAATTGTTACTTTCTTGATCACAGTAAATGGTGTCTTAATATTTCAAAGTTTGTGCAAGACGTGTTTGCGCTGCTCTATATAAACTCAATCACACTAAAGTGCAGATAAAAACACATTTTTATATATATGAAGATGATTAATTTGGTTGGAAAATGACATACTACTTAGTAGATTACAGGTACATTGGGACCATCTAGTTTGTAAGAGTCCTACGATTATCAACTAATATACTATGATAATATATGGTTATTACGTCTACATGTCATAAAATTATTTATATTAAATTAACATCAATAATATTTTCACCTAAAATTTTTTCTACTAACATCAAATGTAACTTTGGACTAGAAGGATAACATCAATATTAATTAGACAATAAAGAAAATCATCAAGATAATTAACACGTTGATTAAGTTAGGGGTACATTTGGCATTTAGGTATCGTATTGTTTGACACTCGAGCTAAAATTAAAAGATAGTGAAAAATTGCCTTGAGGCAATTAACTTTCATTTGCATCTATTCTTAACACATTATAATTCGAAGGCTTCGATTAAATAATTCGTTGGATTAATTGAAGATAATTAGATTATGAAAATTGACTCCTGGTTCTCCAGAACAAAGTCGGTGAAAGCGTTGATCGGGGCGATAGCTTGAAGACTCATCTGTCCCTTGGGAGGCCAGGCGAGGTTCGGCCCGAACACCACCGCCAAGTTGTTGCTCGTCATCTTGTTGAGGCAGCTCCGGTCCTGTACCTGGTAAAAAATCACATCATATTCAATAATTACTGAATATTGTTACACATAATCATTTATAAATTAATAGTAAAGGTGTATTAAATTTACAATTACTTGCATTTGCAAAATTAAGGAGTGATTAAATCTTCTACACAAATGTTTTATCTGTACTTCCTTACTAATATTATAAAAAGGAAAGATTAGTATTTTTGTACGTATCAAAATAAGTCGAAGACTACTAGGCCCATTTCAAAAATTACTGTTAGAAAGCTACATTATCCTCGAGTAACATAGGGGATATATATTTCTTTTTAATTCCACGCGGACGAAGTCGCCTGCCACCGCTTGTATAATCTATATTTGTGTCTCACCTTCCATAAGAACTGGATGATGTATTTCAACAACTTGTAGTTGTCGAGCGGAAGCATCTCTCTTACTAAAAATTTCACTTGACGCGACCTTTCTTGGTGAGACCAAGCTAAAACAAAACAACAAATATAATTATACAATTTAAATAAAATCCCTTGTATTTGAAGAAATAAGAAAACCAGGAAATCAATACTCAGTATTTTAAAGTTAAAAAAAATGTAAAGTTGAAAGTAAACTTCGAGAATTAATCGCAAAATTGAAATAGAGCTCCATGTAAATTTGTTAAGTTAAATATTCGAATATAGGGCACAGATCCGGAACAAGGTCAGTAGTCGATGCTGCTTGCCAGATAAATCAATAACTACAGGACCTACCTAGATGTAGTGTGCATTCACTACAGCACCAAAATGGGAATGTCTATGTAGGAGAGTATTGATTTAGCCTTATGACGTTCATTTAACGATGTTCGTAAAATTAATCTACATAAGAATATATCTCATTTTCATGTAATAAAAATAATCTTTTCAAAGTAAAAGTACTTTTGAGAATCTTACTGAAAAATTAAGATGTTATTTTTGTTAGATTCTCATTAACATTTACACCTTGCATTCTTTCGTTTTTAAACTGTGATTCACGTAAATCCAACTTTTTTTATTCCTTAACAAATGTAAACTTCGTAAAATAAGAGCCTAAAACACTTTCCACGGTACATTTGGTATATTTTTCTAAATTTTCTGTCAAACGAGCTTGACCTCTCATCATTTCATAATGTTATCTATTATTGTTAAAGAATTTCACTTTACCGCACTATTTTTACAAAATTTCACAACACTGAATAATATAAAATAATGTAAATCCTTTATTAGTAACATTTTAACTTTTAATTACAATATTGCACAACTTACTTTGAAATTTTAATATTTCTTCGTACAGCTCAAAGGTCATTAGAGGTTCCTCGAGGTCTCGCAGAAAGGTCTTCAACAAGACGGCAGCATTGTGGGGATCATTGTGGAATGTAAGCGTGGCTCCTCTGTTGCAAGCGTGTATCAGTTCCTTTATCACGGTGACATTAGCTGACCGACGGAACAGCCCTTCTGTTTCCAGCGCTAAAATAAATAATGTTCATGTTAACATAAAGGATTTCCATAAATAAAAATAACTACAAAGTGTAACCCAGTATTATCAATGTGAGTTAAAAATGCTAAACTTGGCAAAACATTCATTGTTTTCATTTACTAAGTCTTTTTAATAATTTGGACAATATATTAAAGATTGTAACATTAAAACCACTGTTCAAAGAAATTTTGACTAAGTAGTGAATAATTATCTTTTGTAAGGGAACTGCTAGTTGTTTTATGTTAAAAGATTTGTTAACAACAACTCTGTACTGCGTACAACTAGTGAATTTATTGAAAAATCAAGTTCAGTCGCTCGCTGCACTCAAGATCGAGATTTTGTTTGGTTCGGTCAATCATTACTAGGAAAACTAAGCAAATTATTTTGTTTTGCATATTTCAAATACTTTATTCTATGCTTAGTGAATTTGTAATTGATTTAATGAGAAATATATGAACTTTCAGGATATCTTTGCATATATCAATATTGTCCCACACACTTTACAATATTATTGTTTTATTTTCTTAGTCGTTGACCTTTTGCAAGGTGCTTTGTATCGAAATCCATATTGATTATGCTCACCATCGGGCTCAGTCAAAAATTCCACACACTGTCTTACGACAGGCGGAATCGAATCAATCATATCAGAGTTGTTTTCCCTTATGAACTGCAGCGACACCCCGAACTGCTGAGTGGCCGGCGGGGACAGCCCATATCTTCGTGAATCTGAAGGGCCCCCATCTCTTGCAGCTCTTCCACCATCTACTTCCTTGCTACGAGCGCTTCGTAGATTTTTGGTTTCCAACATTTTGTCGTAGCTATAGAGATATATCAAATTATTACAATTGCAATTATTGATTTTATTTCTCTACCTGTTCATTCGTTACCATATGTTACTAAGATGGTAATCTAAAATAGTCTATTTGGTTAAATAATAGGGAAGTTTCGACCAAAATAATAAAAATGAAAGTTACTGGAATGTTTTCGTCAAATCAATAAAATAGACAATAGACACAAATAGGTATATGAAAAATCAATACGAAAAATCAATATGCATAAGGGGCTGGTTAAGATGGTCGATTATATTATGTTTATACGAAAATAAAGAAGCAACAAGTGTTGTCTGCGAGATAACGATTTCCGGAATTCCCGGAACCGCGATCAATAAAAATTCACCACTTAGAATTAGATCCAATAAACTTACCTTGGTGGCCAGTGCAGTGGCAATGATGCCCGGGTACTGGCGTGTTTTGTTTTTTAGAGCGGCGCAGGGAAACTAAGGGAATACGTTTATTGACATATGTCAGCCTGAGCCTGTTTGTAAACCCCGGTTGCGCACATGCGCACTAAGGTTCCAGCGGTATTCTACGACGATTTTGAAAAAAGTATAAAGAAACTTACTCCAAAACTTGTTCTGGAATGGGTATTTTATCTAAACCTAAGTGTTGCTGGAGCTCATGCAACGAGTTCACGTACATCATCTTCCTTCCAAACTTGACGCTTATGGCGGGCCGCAACATTTGCCATACGATACGTATAAAGTTTGTTGGGTGAACTAGATATAGAGCTTTTAGATTCTTTTTATATTTTCTATCAAAGGCTCTGTAAGCTTTCCACAACCAAGACAAAGGAGGTTTGTTTTGGCTAGTGAGACCGTGATGAAAGTATACCACGCTGTAATCTTGTTCCACATATTTATCTAATGTGCACATCAAATATCTGTGAAATGGATAAAATAAAATTAAGTTTTATATTTGCATGAACAGTGCTAGTTTTTGCTCATTATACTTGTAGCAGGTAGTTCATAGTTATTTATTAAAAATAAACACACCTTAGTAATTTGTCTGGGTGCAAATCTTTGCTAGAGGGTAGTTTGCACGCAGATATAACGATAATGCGTCGACCAACTTCATCATCTCCTACCACGTCGATGGCACCATTTCTAGCAAGTTCCGCAAAGTAGTCATATTCCTGACTCGTTGTTGCAATCTGATAAATAGTAACCAAAATGAATTTTATTTTTGTTTTATTTAAGAGCAGTTATTGCGATTGATTACCTTAGTATTTATAACAATAACTCGTCAATAATTTCCTATTAAATAAAAACAAAACTGTAACCACCCAAAGATATATATTATAATTAGTGTTATAAATAAATGTCCCTAATAAACACTATATTTACTGTATAGGATAGCAAAGTGCTATCTGCTTTGCACATTTACTACAACAATAAATAGAATCAAGCATTTTAGGTTAGATCAGAAAATATAATACGGCAGGTTTAAAGTGGAATGTACATTGTTATGGCTATAAGTTATTAATTATAGAATAAAAATGTCTAACCTCTGCATAAACTTTTGGACTACCAAGTTCTTTTTCAAAGTTCTCTTCAATAGTTCCATCACTTGGTGTTTCATCTATAAAGTCATCTGCTATATCTAGCAATTCCGGGGGCAATGGCGCTAAAACATTATGTTATTTATTTAAAAAACGCATAATATGATAATACTCCTGCAATAGAAACTAATTAGGGGTTGACCATTAATCATCTATTTTTTTTTAAGCAAACTTTTGGTCCTTATCTCTTCTGGTGAGGGTAATAGTAATACCCAACCAGTGGTAGTCCACTCCATCACTTTATCCAAAATCATGTGCGGAAATTTCGAAACCGTCGCCTTTCAATCCTTACGTGATTAATGGACAATCTATTAAGGGAATATTTTAATGGATTTATTTAAATAAATAACTGTTATTTTTACTTAATTAGCTTCATTTATGGATTAATGTGAGTGAAGTAAAATGATTGAATATTTAATATTTTTAAATACAATTGATCATTTTCTATCATATATCAAACAAATATATATTATACTATAGATGGAGTATTGAAAGCCTAAAATTGAGGCCTGTTAGTTGACCTCAAGAGTCTTTTTTTAGGGAAAATTGCCCCAGTGTTGTCCTTCGTTGTCGATCAAATGTAATCTCTTTTACTAAAGTTTAATAAAATGATTAATTTATACATTTGAACACGAATGACTAATTTTAGCACTACTATAAAACAAAAAATATTAGTTAAAAATAGTCTGGATTTAATTTACTTAAAATATATTAATAAAAACGATACTTAACATTTTGAAAAATGATTTAGTTCATTTTATATTTAATTTTTATTCGCTACATTTTCTCAAACATACAAGGCATGCTTTTTGCTGTCAAACTACTATGGAGTGCTCCCTCTACATATAATATCTCTATGATATAAAACAACTCATTTGCAAAACATTGTTTATTTTTAAAATAAAAAAATCCTGGTTTATGAGCTTGCTAAGGTTTTACATTAAACCCTACCTAAAGATGTTTCGTGTTTTTTTTTCGGAATCACTACTGACTTGATTAATGGACCACCCCTAATATTTTTAGAAAAAAATCGTATTTTGTGTAAAAAAAAAACAATTTTAAAGTTCTGCAAAAATACGAAACTTGTCATGACGTCTACAGTGGCGCCACGCTGTGTTGTAGGGTTGAATCATCTCTGTGTATTGTAGTACTGAATTCTGAACTATGAAAATATCAACAATGACAGTGGCGCCGTAGGATGTCGTGACGTCACGCATTTTCATTAGGTTTAGATTACTGAATATTTTGGTTGGTTTTAATTTATAAAAATATTAATAATCTTATATATCTTGTTTTTTAATCATTTTTGTAACAGAATTAATTAACAGAAACACTATTTTATCAGAATTGTTCATCTAGTATACAAGGCAGTTTGAAATTTTAAAAAGACTTTTTTTTTCTTTTCAATTTAAAAATAGACCATTCATTGGTTCTATTTTATAGACTGGTTTTTAGAATTTTAATTACTGTAACTTTAATGATCTCAAGTTTATAGCAGTATAGGTGTTCTATAGTATAAGTATAACTGTAAGCTACAGTGTTACAAAATCTAGAAATCATTTTATAATATAGTACCTGTGAAAGAGCTAAATTTAATAAAAAAGAAGCAAGGAAAGTATGTACTTATATGTAAGACAATGGGACTTACCTAAACCAGTACTTTGAACTAATTCTGAATCATCAAATTCCAAGCAAGGTTCATAGTCATGGTATTCAGAAAGGCTTGTGTAATTATCTTCTGGATCCATGTTACCACTATGCAGTACTGTGTGATAAACAATACAATAATTATTTTGCAACCTCAACATAATAAAATAATATTAATATAGGGAATATAAGCGAAAATGGAGGATTTACATAATTAAAAAACTAATAAAATAAAAAGTCGTATTAGATTCTATCTCGTTCCCCAACTTAATTTCTTATCAAAATGTCGAATGTCGCGACTTACTCGTAAAATGTCGGCCATGAACGCAAAATAAAGTTTTGTTATTTTTGAAAATCACAATTCACAAATTTGGTCTCAACGGGATAAATTTTCTAAACTTTAGGCTGTAGTTTCGATCTAGTTTAAAACTTTGTACTAAAACTTTTTTAAAAAAACCATAGCTTTTAGTTATACCTGTAACTATGGTAATATTTTCTAGGCTTTAGATACTAGCAATTTAACCTCATGTACTTACGTCGAAAAGCCCTAACAGGGCTAAGCTTAGGCTGATGTTCCGACTCGGACTCCATAGCGTAACAATAAGAACACTTGTCAGCCCGACACTTGTTTCATGAGTAAACTATGTTTGCAATTTCACTGTATAGCAGTCAATAAACAATTAACCTATAAAAAGTTTAATACGTGTACAAACTTTCAAACTTGTAAACTTTTACACGTTAAAAATATTACAACACCTATACTTTTTACAACTAAAAGAAAACAAGAAGATATTTTAATTTTAGTCCAAGAAAACACACACACGAAGACACATCACAAAACCCATATCCGGAACCGGATTAGGGTTGCCAACTGTAAAAAAAATCCTTGTACAATCTCGCTAAAAATGTCGTAACTATTTTAACTTTCAAACTTTGTAAATTTTTTATACGCATCGAAAACGTATTAAAATGTATTGAAATACTAGATTGAGGGCTTTTTCATAAAACGACATATTGTGAGCGTTCTTTTTAAAATGAAGAAAAACATAGAAAAGGGAAGGTACAGAACCGGTAATGGCGTATACTGTATGAAACAAAAACCACCTACGCCATAGCTTTTCGCGTGCTTGCGTGTTTGTGTTACTACGGTTTTATCTCTACACCAATTATATCCACTACGTCTGGGTCCAACATATACATACAATTAAAAGACAAACAAAATCGCATACGACATAGGAACAAAAGATTTTTTATTTGCTATAAGTATGTGTATCTCACTCGCTATCGGTATTATTGTTACTTTGACATTGACAGAACGGCGCTAGTGAGGTGTCATAATTTAGAATGATTCAGGCCCAATAAATGCCCGCCGGTTCAATACTAATAATTCTTGTCGGTTTATAAATTGAAATACGAAAAAATGTATCAAAGTTGCTATAATATTGTTCAGAGTTTTTGAGATGTATAAAATATTTTTTAACGATTTTCGTGCATAACATTACGTAGCACTCCTTAATCATAAGTCTGGTAATACTAGTGAAAAATCTGTTAGTTTAAAGGCAGAAGGTAGATATCTCTGAAACGGGTTATCGGATCTCGATGATTTTTTTACAGATGTACAACATAGTCTGGAACTACACATAAGTCACTTATATCTTTATTTATAGTTCCGCGACAGCTTATATTAAATACCCGCGAAAAAAATAACCGTTTGGTCAGTCGGGGAATAAAGGATGATCCCTTTCTTATCCGACGCGAAAATATGTAAGCCTAAGCAATTATTTTTATACAATAATATAATTTACTCAACAAAATACAAATGAGCATAATAAAGAATACAATCGAAGCAAGGTTTCATATTATATTATAGTCAAATAAGGATATACAGAATTACCAAAAACTTAAACAACATTTAACGAATGGCTTCTATTATAAATGATGTATTATAATTAAAATATTTATTTGGATTACATTGTTGTTAGGATGTTAGTAAAGGCGCTCAATTAAAAAATAATTTATCGCTTTTATATGATAGATATAATTTGGAAAAAAAAATTACAAGGCGTCGTTCAACAGGTGTCATGACCCCTTGTCTTTTAATTTTTGTTAAATTAATGAAAAATAAATGTACATCTAACAAAGTTCCGGTGAGGAATATTAAAGGAAGATTATTAAAAGTTATATAAAATCGCCCGATCTTCGATTTCGTTAAAAACAAAAAAAAATAAAGATCATTTCAATATTCGCCACTATGAAATAAGGTATCGATAGTCGCTATTACCTTAATTGTAATGTGGCTGTTACACATTTTTTAAATTGAGAAAGTGTAAAGATGAGAAGGTCGGTATTTCTTCTTGCAAATAGAGCGATGAGGTTACCGTTTGAAAATCGATGGGTTGAGGAGGGAGGTCGCGCTTGCGTCCCGTGCGCGGCAGCCGAGTGTCATCGACGAGCGATTGCCGCTGCCGCACGTGAGCTCGGAAAAACAACGACCCGTTGCCTTAGCTACCTGCTATCACATGGCTCCTCATCAGGTAAGTTGGTGAAAGCCTTTCTGTTTAATTAAGTCCATTTTAATAATACATTTTTAACATAAATTTTTGGCCTAAAACTTTTTGGTGCGCTTTCATTCGCTGCCATATGGTAGCTTCGGTTAAGGGACTTTTGTAACTTTCTTTGCGAATTTATGTGTATTATTGATAATTTCCAAATCTAAATTCCGTAGAACAAGAGTGTTTAATACATCATTACATTGTCATTACAAATTATTAAAATTTGGAAGTGTGCGACGCAGTGCTTTTTCAATGTTGTTTGTAAACAAATAACTTGTTTGATTCATTTATGATGTTGTAAACTACACAATAAATTAAATTATAACTTAATTGTATCTCCAATATTGTTATTTCTATTTGCTATTGTGCTTGTTTGACTCAGGACAGATTGCGTAGCATTTGTCCCTGAAATTAAAGACTATCAGTTTTCAATTAAAGCTAAATTATTTTTTAATGTTTGTGAATTAAAAAACAAAAGATAAAAAAGTCGTTTCCTTTGTTCTGCGGAATTATCAAAATCTGTAAAAATATTTTCAACTAGCTGTTGTTCGCGACTTCGTCCGCGTTTAATTAAAATATATAACCTAAGTTACTCGAGGATAATGACGCTGTCTAATAGTGAAAGATTTTTTTAAATCGGCCCAGTAGTTCTTTACAATATTGAAGTATAGATAAATTAGTGTTTATTACACATACATCATGTGTGAATTAATTCATTAGAGTTTATATTGAATTGAAATCAGCAAGTCTTTGTCTTCAGTTCCTCGTGACTTAAAGTAGGGCCTCGTGACTACCGAGAATAAGTTTACCAACCACCTGTTGTTGATTCTTTTCCGCGTCCTTCATGTTTTTGCGATTTCTTTTGAAGCTATAATGAATAACAGAATGCATTCAATACATTATGCACTTGGTCTATTTGGCTTATTGATCAGAAAAAAATGACGTTTACATGTATTCGAGAGTTTTTTTATCCTTAAAATTAATAGTAAAAATCACGGAATATTTTTTTACGTTTTATGAAAAAAAATAGCTGTTATCTCACTCTAATTATTGGTCATAATTCACATGACAACAAATTTTCTCATTTTTCTGTAGCTTATATAAGTATTTTTTTTCACAAAATAATTATAATCCCGGCAATTACTAGAACAATTAAAAAGGGATTAAGCCGAAGGTCTTTGCTTTCTTTTATCGAAGCCTTCTGAAGATATAAGCTGACGAGTTAATTGATTTATACTTCTAAGAATTTTTTATTATGTAATATGTTTCCCTGATTGATCCAGTGCCTTGCCAAAACCTTTTATAAAAATATTTTACACAACTCTGATTAAAATGTATCTATATGCTCAAATAGTGATAGTTATTTGCATTACCATCCGTAATTATTATGTATTGTATTTATTACATATTACCTGGTTAGTATTAAATGGTTAACCGTAGAATTGACACTTGAAAGTGTTTGAATTGATTTGAAAATTGATTGACAAAGACAAGGCGCGTTTGCTACGTACTTCGTAGCCTGTCTACGGGATCAGGGTTGGCGACCAATCGTTAAAATCATTAATTATTAAAACCATTAGAAAACATGTACAAAGACAAAGTTTCTAAGATAGTTCAAAATTTTGTTAGAAGTTTCAATAGGTTAAGATAGTTCTTAATAGGTTAGTTATTTTAATAATTATTAATAATGTATAAAAGAGTCAACTAAATCAAACAATCAATTCACAGACAAAACTACTGGGTGTAGAAACTTGAAATTTTGCATAGGAGTTTCTGTTACTGTGTAATTGAGGACTAAGAAAGGATTTTACGAAATTAAATCCCTATGGGTCCGAAATGGGGTTACAAAGTTTGTACGAAGCAGCGTGATTCCTTTTTTACCTCTGAGAACAAATTAATAACTATTGCATTAAAGAATTTATTAATATGTCCTGTAAAGGTCTAAAAGGGGATAAATGTTGTTTCAAAGTTGTAATCTCCATGCGGACGAAGTCGTGGGCGACTGCTAGTAACAAATAAATATTATAGCAATAAGTATACCATAACTGTTTGTTTATTTTGGTGGTTTTACAATCAAGTAACCTAAGAAATGTATTGTTTTCTGGGTAACATGATAAAAGGTATCTTATGATGAGGAAAATGAATGCTACATTTTATAGTTGTTGGTAGAAACTTATCCTGTAATGTACGGCCTGTAATGTTCGGCCCATGATGGGCTTCATTTTCCGCAACTCCACGACTAACGCATATTTTGCGTGACTTCACACATATCTATGAATTTTTCAAAGTTATCATAATATGTATTTAATTTTTACCACTACTTTCTCCTTTGGAAATTGCATTATGTACAATTACAGTTTTATTAACATAATAGAATCAACACGTAATTTTGCTTTTCTTTTACTGTATTATATCATAACTGAAGAGTACATCCGAATTCGCACCATTATCCGGTTCCTTTAATGGCCTCGTACTTTTTATTAAAAGGTACAAAGAAATCTACACGTGTAGAAACGATGTTGTTTGAAAGACTATTTGTCAAAAGATTACGAGTTATTTTTCTTATTTTTTTCCATATTTGAGCAATTTTATTAAAATGTTTCATACATTTAATTGATTGCTTACTAAGAAGTGAACATCTTTGAAGATGCTGAGCGCTAACAAGGTGTATGTGGGCGTTATATCTTTATTCATGTTCCAGGAACTTGTGTAACGTACGTATTGGTTTTATAACACCTCTTCAAAGTACTTGTTTGTGTCTCTATCGGTCTAAATTTAATTTATAAAAAATAACCTACCAGTGTTTTAACTTATATTATAATTGTGTTTGCTAATAACGTTTGCCACTGCTATTTGATAGTGCATTTTGCGATTTTTTGCGTTTTGCGAATATATATTTTTTTATGTTTCAAATAATCTATATACATATAAGTAGAGGATACGAAATATTACGATAACGTCAAAGGAAGGCGCGAATAGTTCTACGTTCAATATAATTACAAGCAAATTTCAAGATCGACGGACACAAGCGTGCTACACAAATGTTAGCTTAACTAGCTTTGATTTCAGTCAAAGGGCTGAAACCCTTTGACTAGACTCTCGTAATAGTAAAATTTGACCGTAGATTCGACGTTGCATTTCAAGTAAATACTCATGTATACTGAGTGTCCGTACGCCGTGTACGATAGAAAATTACTTCCTCGCCTTTACATTCACCGTTCGTTAGTCAGAGCTTAAGTATTTTACTCATTTTTGTTAACTTCTGCGTCTATTAACTTTGAACTAATATCAGCGTGTAAACATAATCCTCTGCCCCTGACTACCTTTAACATCATTAAATGCCCGCATTTCATGATCCGATTAAAATAACACACACTGCCACATACGTTTGAAATATCATTTCTGTCTCATTAAAAATTTTGTTAATCCGATTAGAAAGATGCCACTTTGTCAAATGCAAGCAATGCACAGACTGGTATAATTTAGCAACAAATTAATAACGACGAGCAAGATGTATTTCAAACATAATTTCCCGTTCACATTGAATCAACTTTGTCCAATCAACTCAAAGTTTCCATGCCCAGCCATCTGTAGAATTGTTCGGTAGAAATGAACGTATTTAGAAACATACCGAGCGAACGATGAAATATTTAATCATGACCTGGATAACATCGGAGAAATTAATATGCACATTTCTGTTACTGCTGTACTGGAAGTTATAAATTATTGGAAAATACTTAACATAATACATATAAAGTTTACAAATTCCCTGAAACTTAATACAGAAAACAATAAAACAACTTTATGGAATAAGGTGTATTTTTCAAATAAATTTGTCTTATAGTCCGGCCGCTGGGAGTTTGCGGATAGGACAGATGTCAATTCGTCATGACTAGTGATGTGGGATAAATAACATTAATAACTGGTATTTACTAACTGCTACTTATTTTGTTAGTTTCTGTAGGAATTATTTTGCAAACACATTGTAAATAAAATTATTGATGAACGAATTAAATTAAATCGTAATTCCTAAATGTAACGATGGAAAAGAAATTAAAAATGCTATTGTTGGAAAATGTATACATACGAGTATTATGAAATACGTCGTTTTAAACGTAATCTATGCGCGCAAGATGACAAGAGACGAGAGAGACGACTGTTTGTGAATGTCACAAAATTAGTCCTCACAAAGTTAAAGTTTTCCTTCGCATTCTCTGACAACCAAATAAGGACCGCTTCTGTTTATATTTTTAAACAGGTACTTGTTTTAATTTACAGATGTTTACGTTAATGACCAAAGTCAGATGTCAGTCGGGTCTTTGCTTTATACAATTACTTACGTTTAAATAAGTTGGATGATTTTTTTTACAATTTTACTAAAATCAAAGTTGTTTTACGTTTTAATGTTTTAGATTAAAATGCGATTTACTTACGGCCGAATGTTCAAACGTCACTCAATTTTAAGCGTCGCTTAAAATCTAAGTGTCGTAAAAATTAAACGAGATCGCCGTAGAATTTGTAGTTTAAGTGTGAATTTAACATGCAAGGCGCTTTTAAATATTTGAGTGGCGTTTGGAAATACAGCCGTTATTAACATATTATGATCTTAACGATGTTGAAAATATCTTCGTAACACGCTTAAAGTAACACAGAAATCATTATTTATAAAGCTGACAAAAGTATCGGTGTAAGAATTGGAAAAATCGTTTCAATAATATTAGAGTTTATCCGGAACATACAATTCTCTTTTCAATATGAGTAGCTATTTTAAGAATAAATCGTGATATTATTTTCTGTAACGCCGGAACTCAGCTCGGCCGAGATTAAGCTTTCTTTGACATACGTTTTATCTAACGAGCCTCAGAAATATAAAATCGCCAAGTTTCAAGTTCTCAAACTTGAAGATAAACTTTAAATCTCCCAGAACATCTTAAGTTCAATAAAAGCCTTCAACTTGCTAACCGTTCCAACTGGAGTTAATTATAGTATAGAGCAAAGCTGTTCTACATAATATTTTATATATTAGCTACAGAAAATATTAATAAATGTAAATTAAGTGAATCCCACAAATATAGCTTACTTATTTTTTGTGGCTATGTTATGCAATTAAAGTTAAGTTTTGAATAAATAAGTACAAAATATAATAATATTCAACAGGGGTCAATACAAACTTCGTCTTAAATTCCTTTTTTTGTCTATTTAAACATTTTAACTCTAATGATTCCAATCGGGACAATAGTTATTTTAAAAATGTTAGTCTATTCTATAATATTTGAATAGTAATAGTGAAGAAACTCGCAACTACATGAATAATAAATGGAAAAACAATAAGTGTATACCTGAATTCTAGACGTAATATTTACCCACCCTGTTTGGAGAATCGATTATACACCTTGTTCTCAGAAAGAGATGGCGGCCGAGACTCGTGTCGTTTGCAGATAAATAAATAATAAATATCAAATAACAATATTAATCTTGCGCTAGAGCTAGTTAGTTTGTAATAAAAAGCACTTAAAGAATAAATAGAAAATAACTGAATTGCTACAACTTAAAGATTT
>QDHC01005077.1:885220-908164 GCA_013186455.1 Papilio dardanus tibullus
CAATGCTATACTTTATAAATTTAAACTGTTTCGGAAAAACCGTCAAACAAACATACATCCACCGTAACATTCATATTTAAAATATTAGTAAAATTTACGTCGTATTTGACCTCCATGATACTCGATATGTTATAAATGGCAATACTGAAACATTGTATATTGAAATATCTGTTTACAAGTCAGTAGGCAGTCTTATAAATTATAAAAGCAGACAAGGTTCGGTCCGCTTCCCACAGTTGTCCGACACGCAGGCCTGGCTACAGCGCCGTGCTGTACCTAGCTTCGCGCGATCTTATCGCTTCGTCCATTAATCTATCGTACTTTATCTATGATATTAGTATTGCCATTTAAAATATCCAATAACTTGTTGTTTGTGTCAATCTCTTGCACAGCTATTGTGATGCCAATAATAAAGAGGAAAGTCTTTAACAGTTGAAAAGCTACTCTATCCCTAGTGACATAGGCTATATTACATTTTTTTTTGTTACTCCGCGCGTACGAAATCTCATGCAACAGCTAGTATTTTATAAATAATACATATTATAAAAAGAGGCGTTTACAATATTCAAGAAATAAATCTCAACTTTTCACAAACAATAATTTTTGTTCAACAGAAAGTAGTAATTCTTACAAAATAAGTAAGCAGTATAGGGGCCTCTTAGTCGGAAATCCAAGTCGCCTACACGTTATTTGCATCGGCAAACCCTACCCGGAACCTGCCGGCGACCATTCAAATCAGAACACCGGTGGAGTGCTCACGCGCAACACCTGCAAGCGAAGCCGAAGCCGCCTAAAGCATATTGAAGCCGCCGTTGCCATCGCCATGGAGTCAAGTAAGTAATAATCTTCTAGATTCTTCGTAAATGTTTCTTATACAAATATTAACGACACCGTATAGATATATCTCGTTGTCTAATAGAATATTCACAGGGATATAGGTACTAGAAAATCAGTTATAAATATTTTTGGTTATCGAAATTAAATTCCATGGTCTTATCATTACATTGCATACTGTTAAATAGATAGTTTATGGTTTTTCTAATTGATTTATAATACACACCGACTTCTTTCCATATGCCCCTTCATTCTTTAAAATACTGCAAAGTAGTATAAGATTTTTGGATAATCTTACTTTTTTTTTTATAATGGACGAATTTTTGCTTGCATGTGTGTCCAGGGTATGTTTCTACACAGAGGCTACTTACTAAGTTTATCTCCGCGAGTCACGCCCCACAGCTAACATAGTGTCGAGTTTATTTTTCGAGCTGCTAAAGTTTGTTCATTTTATTATGATGATAAGTTTTAAAATTCATTTAAGATTACAGTAGGATGGGATTTGTAAAATCAGTCATGATTTTTTTCGATACTCGATAGCTAATTTTCATAGAAGTCGGTATTCATAATATCGTTATTATTTTTCTTTTAACTATATTGCAAAAGTAAATGTTAATTTTTATTCCTCTTTCATTCATCAAATCATCTTTATCTTGTAGGTTAATTATTCCGAAAGGTTTGTGTAATTTAATATACGTGACTAAACAGAGTATGTCTAAGTCCCTGAAAAATCATACGCGCGCCGGGCGGTCCGGTATTTTCAAGGTTTTAACCACATTATTGACTGGGTGGATATAATTGGAAAGGACACGGATATGTTAAAAAGATCTTGCAGGAAGTGGACATATTCTTATGCATTTTCTATATTCTTTCAACAGAAAGCGGTGAAAAAATCGAAGAGCAGCTCGTCTTTGCGGGTGGCTTAGAACTTACACCTGAAGACACAGAGGCTGTCCTAACTTTAGTTGCGCTGAAGAAAAATCATGAAGCACTTGTAAACACAGCCCAACTGTCTGTACAAAACAATCCCGAAGCAGTGCAGCAAGGTGATATAGTAGTAAACCCCGCTACGGACACGAGTTGTGATTCTCTGTCGGGTATATCGCAACTATCGTGGTCTTCGTCTTGGGATCTTGCAAAGAGCGAGGAGCAAGACAATGACGAGAATAGCAGCACCCCAGAGGTTACTTCGAGCGAGAAGCCCAGCAAATTCGACTGTGATCAATGTGGTAAATATTATGCGACCTCTTCTAATTTGTCGCGTCATAAGCAAACGCACCGCAGCCTGAACTCTGAGTTGGCGCAGCGGTGCCGCGACTGCAATAAGGTGTACGTGTCGATGTCGGCGCTGGCCATGCACGCGCTCACGCACCGCATGCGGCACGCGTGCCGCGAGTGTGGCAAGCACTTCTCGCGTCCGTGGCTGCTCAGGGGACACCTGCGTTTGCACACCGGTGAAAAGCCCTATAAATGTATCGTTTGCGGAAAGTCGTTCGCTGATCGCTCTAATCTTCGCGCTCACAGACAAACACACTCCCCCGATAAGAAATTCGAGTGCATGCGCTGTAACAAAACCTTTGCTCTCAAAACCTACCTCAACAAACATCACGAGTCGGCGTGTGCCCGTATTGCTAATAATAATTAACACTGACAACGAATTCTTTCCAACGAACAATTTCACTATTCACTTCTTTACACGTTTATATTATAAAAGAAAATATTTTCTAGTTATAACTCCAAATTGCGATAGCGATGTAACTTAAAAGCAATATTACGTAAGCAATGATGTAGGTACTTTACTATAGAAATGTAAAATGTAAGACTTTTAGATTTTAATAAAAATAATATAGGTATTAAGAAGTTATGATGTTACATTTGCAAAGTGATAAAAAATAAAATCAATCGAGTAGGTAGTTGTTCTACAATTAGGTGTATCCATTTAGGGTATGATACATGTATTTACTTTGCCGTTATTTTACGTTGATCTCTTTATTTGATTATTTATATTTGATGATATATTTAGCTTAAGAAAATCCAGTAATCAATTTTCTTGCGAGATGATTGGTATTTAGGTAGTAGTGGTCAGATTGCTATTGGGCATCATTGGTTTTGAAACCGACCTGGCTACCTCACCGTATGTATGTTTATTTTATTTAAGAGTTTTTATTTTATGATTGCTCGAATTTTTCAACATCTTTAGTTAGTTCTTAGACAATAGTCGAATGGTAGATTGAAAGTTTTGCGTTCTATGGTGTGCCATCGGCGTCCTACACCATACGGCTATTGCAGTTTATTTTTTTATTGTTTTTTAGTCTTAGCTAATATTTGCACTAAACAAGCACTTAATTACCTCTTTACTTCTATGGTTAAAGGATAGTTTCAAAGCCTGAACTAGTAGTGATCGTAGAGAATAGAGCAGTTCTCTACTTATAGTGTACATTGTCTTTCTTTGGTTGGAAATATTCAACTCACAATCTTTTTCTTACAAATTTGTTTTTCTTTTTAAGTGGGCATTATTTTTTTCAGTTACTGGCAAGGAACGCGTTGTCGCCGGGCCGTCGGGCTTGCGACCGAGGGGAACTCAGGTCTCGCTGACCGTGTACGATAAGCCGAGGGCGACAGTAGAGCGACGTAAATTTGAGCCTAGCGAGAGTTCATCAAGCAGCAATTCGAGTGATAATGTTGCTTTGGCGCGCCTGCAGACCAGGAAGAAGGGCCCCAATAACTCTAACAAGGGTAAAGGTTCGTCTCCCCAGAAGCGTAAGAAAATGTAAGGTGTTTTGGTAATTTCCGATCGATTACTCTGTCTAAATGTTTTGTTTTTTAAATTATTGGAAGATGATTGACCATAATTTTCGAGTAGTTGTTACAATACGAATTTTAGCTCTGATGATTGTCTAAATGTTTGTGATATATTAGATATCTACATTATTTTTTTAGTTCTTTAATTTAAAACACTATATATTATTTCTCCCTCAACTGATTCATGTCAATCTTATCGTAGTTTATAACATTAATACTATTAAGTACTTATAACTTGTATTTCTTGCTCTTTAATTATAGTTGAAGACATCTAAGTAGAACCACATTATATCGCGCAATGTTGCATTTTCAGAAATAATAAATGTTAATAATAAGTAATTTCTGTAACAAAGTGTAGTTTCACTCTTGCCGTACTACTTACTGACTTAATTTTATTTTATTTTTCTTTGGTTAGGAAGGTATAAGAAGGTATTCCAAGAAGATACAAAGCTGTATCGTCCCCATTGTTTGATTCTACTGTAGCTTCTAAAGAGTGTATTCCAGCTACGTGGTTCATTCATACGAGAATAGACTTTATCGTTTTTTTCTAGTAAATCGAGTTAAACACACGGTCTACTTTTTTGTCTATATCTATAATTGAATGGCAACGATTTTTTTATTCAGTCAACATATTGACCTACACTTGTGTTTCTTTGTAGTAAATGTCAATTTGTCAAGAGTAAGATAAATGTATGTTAAAGTGGTTTTAGGTATAAGCAAAATTTTAAATGTTAATTTTTAAGACTAAGTCAAATATTGATAAAAATAGATATTGTTCATGATTCGAGATCAACTTCTGTCATTCTGTAGTGTCTATCAATATTCTTAATGGGCGCATAGCGTAATCTTCATTGTTCGTATCTGTTGCGTAGTTACGGAACATCTTTTGCTTTCTACGTGATTAAAGTGCACGTAACTATTACTTAGAATTTAAGAATTCGACATTTCTAACTCTTTGGCCAGCCCGAGGCCGAAAGCTCTTGCTTTGACTTACGGAGCCATTGATATGTCTTTAAACTAACTTCACTTTAAAGATTGAAGATTTAAAAAATACCGTAATACTTTTAAAGATTCTTGCTGAATTTAGAATAAATTTAGGTGTAGGTGAATCCCTAGCTTAAATCCTTAAATGTATATGTTCGTCTTGTAGGACGACTTCCAACATTGCGTTTAGTATTTCCGCATTTAGTATGAGTATAATAATTAAATCTGAACGATGTGTATGTACTACACTGTAGTGCCAAAGATTACATATTGAATTTGTTTGTGTATTATTATTTAATTACAGCTGTGATTTGTTTTTAATAATTTACTTTGCCTAAGCGTTTTGCTAATTTAATATTTATGATACCGTTAATACGATTAAACAATAATAAAAATAACATATCTTAGATTTTGGCTTTATTGAATTATTGTATTTGATTATTTTATTTGTTCGTTTTTTATTAATACTTAGTTTTACAAAAACGCACTGCGATGCGATTTCAGTATGAAATTAAAGATGCAGCATCTGCCTTGTTATTTTGAAGTGGATAACAAGGAGTGTTCCGAAGTGTCAAATTTAAAATTTAAATGTCCCCGACGCGTCGGCGGCAACAGGCGGCCACCGGGCAAATCGTGCCATATCACTTTGTTTTTTTCAAGATTTTCGAATATCATTTGTGTAATGAAAATATGAACGTTGTTTATTAATTAAGTCATGTTTAAGTTAATTATATCGTGATGTATGTCAACTAAGTTGTATGTACTACTACGACTAGGTACCGTATCATGTTTTAATGTGTTTTCGTACAACGACTAATTTAAAAAAGTATATTTATTGTATTTGTTGCAACTTTATATGATTTATTAAATAAAATTTTTGATTAAGTACCTCTCCTTGGTTTTATATTTATTTATTATTTATGATCGTATGTATAAACTAACTTATATCTTCTGAATGTTGATCATTTTTACTCTCGGCAATTTACTGTTTTTTTTTTCTAATATTGAAGGAAATCCATACTCGAAACCAATAATGAACATGTACAATATATACTATCTGTACATTTCAAAGCTGAAACTATTTTACTGCAATATAAAGGGAAAGTTAGACTGCAAGACCTGTTTGTAAAAGGTGATTGAGATAAATGTTATTTACAAAAATAAATCATGCATAGAGAAAACTTCATCCGACAAAAAAACACTTTACGCCCATCGAAATTTTAATTACATTTCTAGTAATCTTAATGAAATATAGCGGTGATAAACAATTTAAAATAACAACTGACTTATAGACAGAGCTATTGAAATTAAGGGCCTAAAACGAAAACTAGCTTGAAAGCATTCGTTATGTCATCGACAACATTTGTATTAAATTTTTCAGTGCCCATATCGGGCGTTTTGTAAGTATGTCAATTTTCATATATTCATATACATTTCATGATCGCAAATTTTCGTGATAGGGCGTCTCTCTGTAAATTCATCAGGTAAGTAATTTGAGGTGCAATAGTAATTATTCAAAGCGAATTGCAGGATTACATGTTTGCTCTGTGTTACTAGTTGTTTAGACGTCAAAGGAATGCCTCTGCTCGGAGTTTCCAAAGGATTTCACGTATGTTAGCCGCTTACAAGTTGGTTACATTTGTGTGTACGAAGATATAGTCTGGTATATCTAATATGTATGTAATATCTCAAAATATCTTTTACGTTTGATCAATTTGAAATATAAATTATCTTTCAGTAATATAATATAATGAAGGTGCTCCTCTGAAGAAAGAACTTTAATGAATTGTGATTGGATACAATTTGTTAGGTTTCTGAAACATTTGTTTTTGTTAAAGTGGTTACTTATGGTTAAATTATGTGGCTGTAACAGTTTCACGAACTAGCCAATAATACGATGTGACAGCGACATACGTCACTGAGAAACAGCGGTCTTACATTGCCAGAATCGCGCGCTTAGACGTGCTAGTGGAAAAAGGGGTTATGGAGTTCTTAAAATAGTTTACGTAATTTAAAGTTTGCTAGGTTTGAAGAAAAGCTGATCCAAAGTATAACAGCTGCGGAAATAATCACAACGAAAATCAATGAAGACAAGGTAAGTTTATTTTAATATTGATAAGATAGATATAAGTGAACTTTAAAGAAATGAGTTGCCTTTTCAATACTGTAGTTAGAATACCAGCTATAGACAATAGTTTTGAATGACACTACATATAGCATCTAGTTCGCCAGTTTTTGAGCAAGTTTGTTTTATAGAGATATAAAGCACAATCAGCCCGCATTCATACGGACGTTTTTTAACGCGTCGAAAATTTAATAATTGTTCAAATAGAACAAATCAACTTCTAAGTATTCCACACGGCAGCGTTAAAAAAGCGCTCGTGCGAATACGGGCTTAAACACGATGCTTGTTTATCGCGCAGTAATGCATTTTGAGCGTTGGGCGACAGGAACAAGAGTGGATTGAAGCGTTCGTATGAGCGAGGGTGTTAAACGCTCGTGCGAATGCGGCCTTAGATATATTTCACTTCAACACAAAATTCACAGTATGGTAGGTATTTGTAAAAACACAATATGATGTCGCAACATCTTACCAAAAGAATCAACGGTGCATTACATTGTTATACATTTTCTTACGAAACGTTTTGATAACACGTGAATTATGAGAGATTATAATACTTAGCTACATTTTTATGTGTTTTATACATGATGTTGAAATTATTATACCGGTTATAATTCATTTAAATGAAATAAATTAACGGACAAGAAGAATGGCGAACGCAGGGCGACAACAATAATAGTACAAAAGGACATGAAATGCTATTTATTATTATAGATGTTACCTACTTATATCTTTACGAAAATTCTCTAGAATAGGATCGACAGACATAGAAAAAGTGTTTCTGATTGTAATTCGGGGTTCAATATTTTACACAAAATGCTGTTGTGGTATTAATAAGAGATATTTGGAAAATGCTCGAAGACATATCATCAGGGCAGGTGGCAATGAAGTACAGGAACTAATAACATATTCGAATATGTGAAAGGAAATTAAAAAAAAAATCGTAAAAGGAGAGTTTGAAGAGAAAAAATTTAAGTCTCTGAATCGAGTGGTTTTGTGTCTTTTTAAGTTGATGCAAAGGTAGAATAAGTCATTCCAAGTTAATCAAGTAAGAGGACAATGAGGACTTTAAGGTTTCACATATAATGGCGTTCTGAACATTCCTAGTAATTTTCAGCCCTATTCTGATAATGGCAGCTTGAATATTTAAATTGATTGGAGTATAAAGTCCAAAGGAATGGCGTAAGACTTGTTTTTTTTGCGTGGCTACAACACTCGACAAAATAACAACACTATTTGAAATTCAAAATGCTATCAACCCACGTCATGTCAATTTTTGTCAACAATGAATTTTCAATTATTTTAATTTTTCAATGATCTCGTAAGATTTAAAAAAAAAGTTTTTCTCTACTTATTGTAAGAATATGTCTTTGATTGTTCTTTAACTTAAAACACCTATTTTCTTAGTACAAAATTACCACCACGATGGCTTAATATAATTTTTATAACACATCGTATATATTTTAAGTCTTATATTACTGTGGTATCAAAATATGATATAACATATTCATATTAACACACCCATGCATAACAAAATTAGAACGAGCAAAGTGCTTAGTACCAACTGAGCACGTATACCATGGTATTAAGGAAATTGAAACAACGAAATGTCTTAAAGATTTTAACGATATTATTAGAGATAGATAATAAGACAAAATGAGCAATATATTAAATATAGATAACTATAATAAAGATTTTATAATATTTCTTTTAATATAGAATTCACAAAGATATAGTATCTACTCTTTAAGGAAATATCACAAAGTTTTGACGTTTTGTTTTTAAATTGTTATTAATTTAAATGGTAGCAGACGAACCGCACCAATAGACTGTTTTTTTTCTACCATAATATTTTATTTCTTCATTAATGTTATACATACATAATATACAAAAGTTCATATTTATTTAAACTCAAATAAAGTACATATACACCATTATTGAACACCAATTTTTATACATAAAACACAATACTATAGTGAAAGGAATATGGACCGGGATCCGAAAAGGGGCAGGCCTCACTTACGTCCACAAGCTTAATTGGTATACGATTAGATAGGACTGGTACGTACTATAGAGCCTTGTTCCCACCAGGATAGTATTTTAGTCGAGTAGTAAGTAGCATTTATCCAAACAAAGGATTTACTACTGTTCGGACTCGTTTAACCCTAAACTTACGCAGTAGGATAGTAATTTAGTAACTAAACGTGTCCGAACAGCAACATTTAGTTGGGTAGATTAGTAAAACCTTTTTTCGGATACTTGCTATTTGCTACTTGACTAAAATACTATTCTGGTGCGTACAAGGCTTAAGCGAATGGACATTAGTTATCCTGTCCAGTTGGGCAGTTTCGCGCAATCACGCGATAAAGTTGGAGTACATATTATTGAAGTTAACTTACATTTACAAACGTACATACGAGTACTATCTAATCTTATATCAATTAAGCTTGTGGATAAAAGTGAGGTCTGCCTCCTCTGGGATCTGCCTCTAATAAGGCCATTTTGATGGATTTAAAAATAAAATCATTAAAATTTTTAGATATTATTATAGATATTTAATAAATAAATACGTATATCTTATTGGCACTAAATGGTAGAGAAATCTTTATAAGAAAACTTAATTGTAATAAAAATTCGAAAAGCAATAAACTATTATAAGAAAATATTATTTTAACGACACGACAACCTAAAATAGGTGCCAAAGTGTTGTACAGAAAAATAAGAATATTTCTTAAATAAAAATAATGATTCGGCAATACAACTGTGTTTTTTTTATCAACCCCACAATACCTATAAGTTAGTGTATCCTTACATTTAAAAACAGATTTGTCTATTTTTTTAGTCACACTATTTTTATTATAAAAAACCCTTTTTAATTTATAGTAAAATAGAAAGAGTTACAATTTAATATATTCTAACATATTCGGTCACCCCTTAAGTCGGCTACAGACGTTCAGCTTTAGTGTTTTAAATTTAATATGGACCAGTAACTCAACATTTAAATTGGAGAGTCCTTAATATGGCACCGTGTCATTTGAAACAATGACTGCCAGTCAAGTATTTATAGGCTTTTGCCTGTTGATTAAAGTGCCGTGCGCATGCAAATTGTTCGCCAATTAAAATTATTGTTTTATTTCTTTTTATTTTATGAAAATGTTAAATGAACAGAATATACTTAAAATAAAGCATTTTCCTTAAACAAAAAATAGTTATAAAATAATACAGGTGCCTCCTTATCCTTTAAAAAACAAATATAATATGGAGTATTCGAAATAACTAGAGAGACTTAATCACATTTTTTATTGATAAAAGAACAAAAATGGTAAGCAAGTAAAAAGATAAGAATTACGTGATTATTTTAATTTATTCGAAATACAGTTGAGTAACAACTATGGGGAGGGGGATAACATCAATTACCAGGACGACAGAAGTGCAACTAGCAACAGGCGACGTCAGCCGACTCGGGTAAGTTCGCACAATTGTGGAACGAGGGGAATTATTCAGAATTTATAAAACGCCTGAGCTTGTCGCGTGATTTTATTTTAGCGAGTGAAGCACAAATCAAAATTCTATTCCATTTTGTTTAAACTTCTGGAGAGCAATGTATATGAATTAATAGAAAAAGCATCAAGTCATTTATGTACTTATTATTTAAATGAATGCTAATTTCACCTTCAAATAAGGAATAGATAAGAAAAACGTCAAAATTAACCTATTTGTTATGTTTATAGCTATCCATGTTAGCGCCACATTTAACACGGAATTTAACCAAGTTGTCCGTTTAGAAACAAATGAGATTATGACCAGTCAAAGCTCATGAATTTGTGGACAGTTTAAGGTAACAAGGAGATGTTCAAATCGCATTACGATGAGCTCCATACAGAGCCGACCATAGTGCACGGTTTAGGCGACGACTAAACTGCCGCACTGTGTTCTATTGTCTGCAAACGCTCCCTGCAGCTAAGTATAATAAGCTATTCCAGTCGCCGTCTATCTGCACTGTTATAATTGAATTTCACTTATGCTTTTTTAGGATCAAGAAACATGAAATTCTACTTGTATGTATCAATAATTTGAATATAATAATCACGTACTTACTAGACTTATTTGCTAAATACTTTTTTTTTGGAAAAAGATGCTCTTGAGATTACTACATCGCTTGGTTTAGATTGCTAAAACATTCTTACTATAAACGAAAGCTGCGGCTTTGACTTTATGGGTCGCTGAGGACTTATAAAACGGGGACCTTTTACGATGGTATTCTTATTGCGAGACATTGACAAATAAGACAATAGATTTTCTAAATTATTATTTTATTTTACATATGTATTTAATGTTTAGGGAGATATTCTATTAATAAAAATAATTATATTCAAATACGGGATAAAAATTGATCATAATATACAGATTAGATTCCTTTAATTCTAAACCCAAACAAAACTCTTCAGTGTAATTTAAAGTAATATAATGTCAGTTGTAAATAAGATGAAAGTTATGGAATGTGCAAAGTAAGTAATATAGAGTAAGTAGTAAAGGTGATTGAGCGCGCTCGAGGTGCATGTGCGAGCGAGGGCCTTAGCGCTCCCACTGGTTGATCGCGAGCGGGGTCGCGGTCCCCAAAAGTGTCCCTCCAAGTTGGCGCGGCAAAGTTTGTGCGACGTGGTGTTATCCGCCCGCCGCCCACATCGATCGAACCCGCGGCGCGCGCACCACCCCTACCGCATATATACCGCGTGCTTGCCTGCCACTTTCCACAACGCAAGAGGACGCGCGCGATAGCCCACTACGCCGCTCGCCCGGGGCGCCGCTCTTTCTCTTTTCTCTCTTTTTCTCTGTTCGTCTGTTTCTCGCTGATGCGGCCGCGCTGAAGCCGATGCAGGCACCGCCATGCCGCGCTGCCTCATGGCCAAGAAGTGGAAGGCGGCTCCTGCGGCGGAGCTGGCCGACGACACGGACGAGGAGATCGACGTGGTGGGCGAAGGGCGCGGCCGGAGCCCTGCGCCTGCTGCCACCGCTCCGGGCCCGTCGCCCAGAGATCCTGAGCCAACGCTCCTGTACAACGGTGAGCACTCTACTTTTAGTTATACTTTGCCACAGTCACTGGATATGTCTGCCAGAAACCAGAAAGGACGACCTCATCACCTTGACACGGCGAGTTCCAACCTGCGAAGAGGGGTCCAAAGTCTATCTTTATTTTCCTATAGCCCAGGAATCGAGACCATCGGATGAGCAGCCATCTACATTTAGACTGCAGCGGTCCTACAATACGGGAGCACGTGTTTTATTTTTTTTTACTTTATAGCGTAATTCTCAAATCTTTCGCAAAATATGCCATTTCATATTTTATTTTGTTCGTAATAATTCACCCATGCTTTGCCAGACGCGACCGCCTAATATTTTGCGAATTCATTATTTGAAAATAATTATTTGATTTATGTAAGTCGATTAAAGAATGCTTCGCGCCCGCGACTTATGACTCAAAATTTTCTATCTTTTAAATACGAGTATAATCTTTATTCTACAAGAAAAACCCCTTTGTTACTTACAAATAAAATTTTAGTAATTTATTACGCCTGAGAATATTATACAGAAAAGAACCCATTGAATACTAGGACTTATTATCTTTCATAAGAACAAGTAACTACATAAGTTAAATGCTCATTCGAAAGAAAGAGTAAAACTTCCACAATTAAAATCAAACTACAACAGAAAAATAAATGCCATTCGGTAAAATGTAATTGGCGGAACATTTTTCACCTATATAAAGCGCTCAAAAAAGTTTTTATTTGAAACGGTTTACATCACCGTCACCGACGAAACTTAATTTGAAAAGTTCATACACGCTGTACTGAAATTATTTTAACTACAAACACTTCAATAGTTTTATCATAAATTGCTTACATAATAGGAAAATTATTCAACTTTATCTTGAGACACTTCCATGAATGTAAATTGACCCTGTTGACAATATTACGTAAAGCTTCAATACAACTGTTTTTACTTGTAGAACGTCCCGGAAATGTCCGAAAAATGTTTATTCGCATGCCAAAAATCTCTCAGACAATTCACAAGAATAAGCATAGCATCTAATAACTTCTATTGGAAGTTAAAAATGCGGATGTCTATGGACAGTAGTCTCTGCGCTATTTCGGAAAATTCAGGTGTTCTCTTGATCGTTTGCTACATATATAAAAAGTAGATTTCAAAATCCATGAATTGGAAACATAATTTATATTTTTTATATCAGGTCCCATACTTATTTATTTAAACTTCTGTATTGAATAGCAAAGTCATTTCAAAGATCAAAATGTTTTTGTTTGTTTATAAAAATCGTCAAATGTGAAATAATCGTAAAGCGTACTATCACGCGTCTTTGACCAAAGAAGTCAATTTTGGAAATAAAATTGTTTTATTAGACTAGTTGACATTTGATTTCAACAAAGATCAGTACTCTGCCGCCCATGTGGAAGGCAACCTCGATAACTTGACCGGATCGTCAGTATGTCTGGTCACCTACAATATTGTCATATAAGTACGTGACAATCCGATTATGCCACTCTTTAAGTCCAAACACATTACCTGTCTTTAATAAATAAAAATATACGCAAAGAAAACAGGCAAAACGCTTCACTAGCAATCTAACATTATAAGTAATATTGGATGTTTAGTTGTAAAAAAGATAGATGTTTGTTTCCAAGTTAAAAACGATTTTTTATTTTTAAAAGCAACAGAACGCTAGTGAGGTGTCATAATTTAGTTTGACTAAGCCCTTCATGCCGGTCAGGTCCGACCTGACCTGGATATCGGTATCCTTGTCGGCTTACAAAGGTAATTTAAATAAAAAAATGTTTTGGACCAACGAACGACCATAATAATTATAAATTGTAAATTAACGTCCGAGATGTGACGCCAAATAAATCAGTCATAAATTGTCTGTAGTCATATCATCTGAACGTTGCTGTATCATTTTACGAGGATCTTACTGCTTTACAGCTTGATTCCCGCTTGTGATTGGTTTAAACTTAAACGAGAAGATTTAACTAAATCAAATTGTAATATAATCTGTACAATGAAATCATACTTTTTATGTAGCTTTTTATTTAAAACATTTTGTAATGTCTAAAACACACAAATATAAAAAATGCAATATGATGAAAAATAATGTTGAGGTGATAATCACATAATTATGTAAATAAACTATTGTAGTATCGAGATTTGAATGAGTATAGCTACAACGGTAGAGGAAAACAGAAGTATAGGTGAATTGTGTCAATGAGGATACACGTAAGAGAGTGAAATCCAATATCACGGCAGACACGGATTACAATGATAATAAATACAAGGAAGGATCAATAATCATGAATGAACTGTATTTAGTATTTGTAAAGAAAAATGGTCCTTAAACTATTTTTTCACAACTGTACCACATGAGTATAAAGTGTTTACTTTATTTATATACGTGACTGTACCACGATTGTTTTCCTAGAAGTCGTAAAAGTTGTTCTACAAACCATTTTTAAAACAATAGTTCAAAAAATCTTCTGAAACACCATTATAGTAAGAACACACTTTATAACACAAACAAAAATGCAAGGTATCATATGATAATTTAAAAAAAAAAACAGAATTTTCATAAATTCCATTTATTGATAGCAAGAAATCTTCAGTTAAACTATCTGATTTATTCTTATAAAGTATTCTGTTGAAAGAATTTCTTGGGTTAAAAGTCCCCGCTAACTTTCAATGAAGCACTTGCTACTTAAAGGAAAGTTTTATAGGTCCCATTTTGCAAAGTTTAATTAGCGAGAGACGAGAGTATTTCTTGCAGCAATTGGTAACGCTTTCAGAGGCGTGAGGACGGCAACAGCTTTGCTTTCAAAACAAATTGTTTATGTGTTCATCATAGTCATAAACAAAATATATTACTACACATTGACAGGATGTCTTTACGGTTTTAGTTTTAAATATTTAACTAACAATATTTTATTAAAACGAAAATTATAATTTACTTCATTAAGTATTAAAATTTAATAATGCAGAAACGCTAATGCAAGGTAGAAAGAGTCGCGGGCGAGCGAGCGCGAACACTTCTTAATTAATATCTTAATAAGGTATTACTGCCTTTGAAATAACGTATGATGAAAATTTTAATTACACAGACGAGAGAATACGCTTTTTGATATACCTATCACATATGTGATGCATGTTTTAGGTATTCCATTGTTCATCAACGCCAGTGATACCTCCCCTAGATATCCCCTTTTCAAATTGGAATCGGACATGACGTTTTAATTGCAACGCCATTAGGTAATTCAAAGCGGAATATGTACGGGTACATGTACTGCACTGTACAGTGCTGTGGAGCTTCGAAATGAAACGGTCGAACAAACACACGAGATGATGGCCCCGGGGGTTCGTGGGGTGCCGAGTACAGTCGAAGAATTAAATCCGTTTTCCACCGTAAGATCGAATATCGTACAACAAAATTTTACTATAAGATCTATAATTTAGTACACCTGCATGTTACGATGACAAATTTTCGACCTAAATGCAATGTCGGCGTTACATGATATTTCACCGAAATGGGTTGGCACAAATGTCGGCGACTGTACTGTGAGCGGCCGGAATTAAACCTTCATTTGGACAGCAAATCGGATTACAGCATGCGTTGAAAGTCTGAATAGAAAGTATTATGGGACTTCAAATCCTTTCCAATTACCTGTTTTGCTCTTTGACGCTAGGCAAAAGCTAACATTTCACGTTTAGTTGCAGAATAATTACTTTTATATTTCGATTTCATTTATAATAAGGTTGGATATTTTAAGGTTTAAAATAGCTTTATTACAGTTTCGTAGACGTACTCGTAGCATTAGGGTCGTTCGGTATTTATTTATATGTAAATATAAAAACTTTTCTCGTTAATATATCTACCAGAAAGTAGTCCATAATCTTAATATGATGCAGCTTCTAGTTTCCTTTTGATGTCCTCTGTGGGCGTAGCTACTAACTTTTTAATCAAAAATATTCTCCTTTACGCTCACTTCACCTAAGAATCCGTTCCCAATTCTAATCACAATTTTCCTTTAGGCTTTGCCTTTATAACTATGTCCTGTTTTTATTTCATGAAAATATTTCCAAGCGAATTTCTGTCGATAAAATAGACTGAACATTTTAGAAAAATAGTAAAAATCCAGACTATTGCCGTATTTATCCCTTTACACGGACATTTTTAAAGTTGTAACAATAGACTTGTCGAAATCAGTGAACTGTAGACTTTGCTACGCGGTGTTTCAACTGTTCGCTTTGAATTACAAAACAAGTTAATCCACGGTCTGTCGAATACTGTCCCGATTTTTTGACACCCAGTGGAAAAGTCAACATATTGTTTACTTTTTACGAGTAGCGGGACGTAGCTTTGAGTTGCAATGTATAATATACTGAGTGAATAAATACAGCGCGGTGCACAAACGGACATTGCTCTAATGAAGTGTGTAATTTAGACACAGACGATTTTCCGACTGAAAGGCTTTGATTACACAAGCAATATTTACTCGAGATACGAGCGTACGTCTACCTCGTATTTCAACCTTTACATTCCTTTATTCAGAAGTGCACTGAAAACTGTAATTTATATTTAAAATTTACTCTGATTAAAAGACTGGTTTGCTTTCAACAGAGATTGATCGACGCAATCAACAAAATCTTTCCATTGTGGGCATCCAATTAACTGAAAATGTAATACAATCGAAGTAAAATAATGAAACTAATGAATATTGCATTCACGCGGAACGAAAGCGATCTCAATTAAGCTCATTTAAGTGCCGACGCGATATCTGAAAACATTTTTTTCGGCGGGTTTTGGCTTTAGAGGTCGTTTCAGTGAAATGAGGGTCACCGCTGGTATATTGATTTTCTGGCCAGCCCGTGCCGGATGTAACCAATTACACCGCGACGCGGTAGCACCGTGCTACGCGCCTTTGCCCTCATACAGCCGTACGTTTAACATACTACCTATGCGTGCGTCACTGTCTCGCCTTTCGTAACGAGAGCTTCACGTCAAATACGAATTTCATTTCTTATTAGGCAGGGTCGCCTAATCCCTATATGCTTTCTGGAACAAAAACTGTGACATTTTCTTTAAGCAATTGTAAATTTTATGCAATCAAGTAATCGCTGTCTTCTTCTAACATGTCCTGCTATTTTATCGCAATATCTTTTTCTTGTTAAAAACAAATCTTTTTGCAATAAACAATATTATAAACCAATATATTAAGTGGGTAGTGTGCATGAGTGATCTTCGCATTCTCAAAATATAGGAAGCATTTTGTACAATGGACGGTGTAATGGTTATAGATATCAGGCCGGCCTAATACAAATCCCGCAAGACTATACCTTCATTTCATACTATAGACCGCAGGAAACCTCGTTAACGTAGGGGCGAGCGAGTCCCGAGAGCGTAGACTACTCGAGATATTGTATTTCTAGCCCTTTGATTAAATTGACGCAATCAGTTCTTGTGGAAATTCGATATTCCGAGTCTACAATGTTGCGTAGCACCAATACCTCATACCTATTGCAATTATTTGTCGGAGAGTAGACTTAATGTATTTTGTGTCATCACTTCTCTCTTATAACATTTTAACTCTTTATTATCTATGCTATCATGTTTTACATCTTTCGTGTTCTTTAAATCTTAACAAGTACCCACTTTGTTACGTTTTTAGCTTCAGGAACCTAAGAACCTAAAATACCCCGGCGGGGGCGTCAGCGCTAACATTATGAAAAAATCTTAAAGCTGTAATTCGTACCGTAAATATATCAAAACGAAGTTGAATAGAACACCCATATTTCACTTTTCCAATTCGAATGTGCCTTGAGTTATTTTTAAGAAGTTGTTCTTTTACACAAATCAATCTTAACGGCAAAAAGTTACGCTACGATACAAAGTTAGTGGCAAAAGAAATAAATCTTTTTGAGGAGTCTCCAAAGGCATCGTATATAAATTCCGTAACAGTAACAGGTTTTTTTTTAACTGAGAGATTAATCTTTGATTTTGTAATTATCTAATAATGTAGTAAAAAAATCTCAATCAAACAAGAATTTTAAATTTATCCGTAAATCATACATCAATTTTTTAACATATAAAATGAAACTAATTTTTCGTTGTTATTATTTAGTTATGACACAAGTGAGGTTAAAATGCAAATTATAATCCTATCAAGAAGTGATAATTTAAAGCAGGTTTATGGCTTCGTATCGTATATGGTATAGTTTTCAAGTAGGCTATGTTCAAATTTTGCGGGAGGCCGGTGGAGCCGCATGCGATGACGTCACGTTGGCGCAATACACATTGTACTACTGCCAGCGCCGTGACGAGAACCAAGTCATCTGGCAACGAAATGTAACTAAGAGTTATATCTTGCGTACATTTGAACCTAGTTCAAATTCAGCAGCAATATCAAATTAGTATTTTTGAAGTTTTTTAATTTTTTCGTTATCAATAAAAATCTCTGGATTGTCTATGTTGGTAGTGATTTTGATACCAGTCGGTGAACTGACTAAATATAGAACAAATATATAAATATACTAGGTATAATACATATTTATTTGAATGAGTTCCTATGCCTACCAAAACGTTTAAAATCACAAAACATCACTATCTCACACTAAATATTTGATACTATGAATTGAAAAACTATTTGTTTTATATAAAACGAAGCCATAAATGGTGAGAATTTATCAGTGAGCATTGTGAAGCAATGCCACAGAATGTCTGACACTGCACATTGTTACGAGGTAAATGTTATGCTGTGACTTTGTTGACATTTGTGAATATTGGTACACATGTATTACCTTTACGTGTGTACAAGGTGATAAATCATATCACCTTTGCATGTGTAAAGGTGATAAATATATCCGATTATTAATTTATAAACACCAATTGTCTATTTTCACCACTTTGTTTTTGTCGATGAAAACATATTTTAAATCCCTTTGACTGTAATTTTCGATGAAAGTCTCCCATCACCATTATTGTTTCAAAACATATTACATTAATATAACAAAATTAATAAGTAATCTTGTAAATGGAACTATTATTTATTTCACTACAAATAAAATAAGATCAACGATATAAAACAATTAATTAAGTAAGTAATGGAACCAACGTCTACATAGAGTCATACAATAGAGTACCATTCTAAGGTACTACTAGCACACAGTATCATGGCGATTAATCGACATATTGAAGGCGAGGCTAATATTTGTCGGCCGCTTCATGTTGGAGCGCTGTCAGTAGGAAGCCTTTGTCCCCATCGGCAGTGGTCAAATAGAGCGATACAGTTTGTGAGGCGTTCGACAAAGGAGCTTGAGGCGAGGGACGCCATTCCAGACGGCCAAGTCTATTGTGAAAATTTGAACCGTTTTGTGGACTCGCTAACGCTGGTTGATTCCAATTCTCCTTTAATTAAGTGCCAGTGTCAAACGTTTAACGTTATAAACGCTAAATAAAAAAGTATCGAATTTTATTTCCCTTAAGACTGTTTCTGTGTTCTACCACACTGTTGCTTGCCATTTTGCGTACTAATTTAATTTGATTGCTTATCGCTTTAACTAATCAACATAAAATATAATGTTTTAATCTATGAACCTTAAATAAGTCGTTAAATTATTTTGAGCTTAATTCATTTTGGTATCTAATATAATTAATAAACTCATGACCATCTCATGAGTAAGACCAATTGGCTAAGCATACCAGACTGTAAGTGTCTCTACTATACTCGTGATAATAATGGCATTAAAGTAATCAATGTAGGTAATGCAACCCTTTCCATACATTTTGGTTTACATTCCATTCCCAAGCGTATTTCATTCCGGGAAAAAATCATTACATTAACGGGCCATATTTTAATATTAATTATACAAATGGACAATGTCATTTTATGCACAAAGTCCAGACAGAGTATTACCATGGTATTATATTATTGGACAAATGTACGTTTATATTCCGGTTCCGAAAGTAATTAATTTCTGATGTCTGACAAAGGAATTTTCACTGTATTGTTTTTTTGTGAGGGAATCGCTATTAATCACTTAAAAGGCTTTGCCCGACGAGATTGAACGTCAATTGCATTTCGTCCCAATGTTGCTGAAATATGCAATTTGAAATAAAACAAAACGTTGGCCTGTCCGAATGCGGTGTCGACTTGCCTTTGTGGGGTTTAACGCCATCCAGCGCAATAGCGACCGCTAATAAATTAAGCCAGACACTAAACCAATGTAATTGTGGACTACGTACACAGCACGCTTACAGTAATTGATAATTGTTAATGATATATGGAACTCACATGGAATTTGTAATAACAGGAGTTATAATATAAATAAAAAAACAAGAAATTATGTTTATATTTGAATAGAAAATTGGAATAAATATTTTAGTTATGAGACATTTTTCTAAGAATTAAATATTTCTATTTTGTAAAGTAAAAATGAAATGCTGAGAATTTCAACACCTGACGTCACTCACCGTAGTAGAGAAAATTGCACGAATAGGTATACAACGCTCAGACGCTGTTAACGCTTTAATTTTGTATCCGTTGTTTTATAAACTTAAACTAAGATTCTCTTAAGAAGTTGTACAGCTGTTTACCGTGCTCGTATATGTCTAATACTTGGAGATAAGCGGCTTACTCGTATCTCCCTCGTTTCCCGCACATCCCTCATCTTGTGTCGGGAAAATGAGGAAAGTATTTCTTTAATTATATAAACTATTAAATCCTTCGTGCGACGAATATTTATCTACAGAATAAATAAAGCGATATTTATATAGCAAGCATCTTTTGATGTATCCTTTCTAAGTATGAGATAGCAAACGAACAAGATAAATTATTTCTATTTAAAAAAATTGCAAATCAATGAGCAAAATAAGATAGGAAGAAGACTAGACATGTGAATCGAACATTCGAAAAATAGAACTACAAAAAAATAGTGTAAGCTCTCTGGGGTTGTTGTGTTGATTCTACTCGTAGAAGAAAAAGGTTGGCTGGTTTATTTTCTGTCTACTACAGTTTGAAGCATATTTATTTTACATGGAAGATCGTAGAAAATGTTATACGACTAAAACAGGAGTAGCATTATTATGTAGCAAACAAAACAATCAAAAAAATAAATTATAATTAGTTAATGAGTACATACGACAGAAACCAGGAGTTTCCGACGGTCTAATTAAACAAAAAGAAAATCCATTAATTAAGCACTGCTCAAACTTTGCAATAATCCAGTCATCCGTAATTGAAATTTATTAAGATGAAAGACAAACAAAGGTTGATGTTGATATATGTATTTGAAATTCTAAATCTATGTAACATAAAGTTGGATTTCGGTTGTAAATTATTCAGGGCACACAGAAATTCGTAGCTAACAAAAGCGTTTCAAAATAACTTGTAGCACTGTTGGTACGAAAGCGTTTCCCTCGAGGCCTTTACTCTGTAAATTATACATTTGTTAGTGAAATGCAACGTTAAATTAAGCACTCTGATATTAATATTGCAGAATCCTAAAGTTCGTAATTTGTCTAAATCTGACAGTCGAGGTGGGCCAACTAAATGCACGCCCCCTAGCGGAATCCGCCTGTATTCGTATGATGACAAAGTTTAACCAGTGCCGCACACGTCCCGTTTTCACCTGATTACACTGTGTACTCGCCTCGGGTTGTTTAAAATGTGTCCGTGATGTTTTCGATGACAAATTGTTTATTTTGTCGGTACTTTATTTACTTGTTTAACTTGCAAACAACTCCGACATATCGTTGGTTTTACATAAAACAGTTATGTTTTCAGCAATCGCCATGTGTCGGTTGGTTTTACAGGTTTAGTATTTATATTATTTCTTTTAAGGTTTTAGAATCTAAGTTTATGTACATCTTTCACGATTGTTTAAAATCTTTAACAAATTATAATTGCTTTTCTAATTTTACTGACTACCAGTCCTTCAGTTATTCGGCTATCGAGCATAAAAGAATGTCGTCCAATGTTAAGCAAAGAATAAAAAATTGTTTGAAGAATTATTTTCTTCTATACAATTATCCAAGAGCGAAGATTCCAGAGACATAGTCCTGATTCCGCTACGGTCTAACATGCAGGTATGCAAGCTTGCAACATGGAATAGCAAAAATACTTTGCTCGCTTACCGTTGGAATATCAGGCTACGTCTGGTCGAGCTATTCTGCATATTTCTACGTCACATCTCGCTTATCTATATTTTTCTCAAAGATTTTTTTGAATACAATTTTTAAAACAATTTTTTCCATCGGGCAGACTGGCTAAATAAAATAATTTAAAAAGCAGTATTTTTTTTAAATCATAAAGTGTATTTTATTCGATGAAAAGGTGGCAAAATATTTATACACAAATCCTCAATAAGACTTTCTGACAGCTTTTCTATTAGCATCCTTTCAGCAATTTTAAAAAACTTATTTTGTACTGTAAAATTTATATTCACGAGAAAATTTTCAATAGATTTCCGTTTTGTTTTGACAATAAAAGTCTACGCTTTAACAATACTTGATGGTTGTAGAATTTTGAAGATTAATAAATTAGTTGACTATCATATAAATTTCTTCGCTCTAACCCCATACCGGACCTAGTTTTTAAAATATTCACTAAACTTATTTACTTACAGTTTATGTCATCAAACTCATAACAGCAGGTAAAAGAAAAAAAATAGAGACCGGTTTCCGTCGACTGTGAATTCCGACAAAAGTTTATAATAAAATGTACTTGTTTTATTGTATAGTCTATAGAGGAACAATTATTTAATAAACTGAATAAGTCTGCGTCGAATGACGGTGTTGTTTTCCTTTTACTGTACAACTGGAACTCGGCAAATTGAAAACTTGAGCCCTTTTCATTTCCAGTATCCTCTTTCAACCACAATCTTAAAATGAAATAGTATTTCAATAACAGTCATTGGTCTTATTCAATAGAAAAGCTTTTTGATAAAAGTCTATTCCCATCTTGAGTAGCTTATGGTATTTTAATATATCTTGTTTTATTTTGCTTCAATTGTTTTAAAACTTTCTGTTCTCGATCTTTGCAAACAGAAAACAATGTTAGTACGTTTTTAAGGAAATTTTCTATTTGAAAGACTCCTTTCATTCATACATACAATAATTCTAAACTTACTTCACCGAGTCTCATCCCTTA
>QDHC01005077.1:908449-940816 GCA_013186455.1 Papilio dardanus tibullus
AGTTCATCCAGTCTTTCTGAAATATACGTTGGAAAAGAAAGTATTAACCAGGGTAGAAAGTAGCAGACTGCAATTTATAAACGATTATAGTTATAGTTGGTCTAGCCTATAAAATTAGGAAGGGGTGAGTTAAGTGAGAAAACTTCAAGGGTCTGGTCGGTGGTGACTTAGTCTCAAATTAAGCGTTTCGATTCATTTCATTTCTAAATATCTTCATACACTTTTTCTCATTACATTTCATGTTTGCAACCGCATATATTATTTTTTCCAACTTGTGTTAACAAATGAGATTTGAATCAATAAAAACCTTGGTTCTTATTGATTACATAATAATTTAATCAAGTTACATCATATATCAATGCTAGTGTATTAGCAATTTATTGCAAATGTCCTCGCGGCTCGAATCGTATCGTAGAAAAAGTCAAGGTTTGAAACTGCGCTCCTCGATTTATCAATACATGACAGACGTAAACGTGGTTTATTCAACGCAAACCGAGTGATCGAGTGGTCAATCGAAATGTACAGATGGATTTTCAAAAATATTAAAAGCACTAACAACTCAGTTAACTGAGTTAGCAGACGCGGTACGGTTTTTACCAAATATTTTAGTTTCCATACAACAAAGGGGAAGCGTTTCCCAACGAGATGCGGCAAAAATATTTTTAAAAACAGATCACAGATTTGGCTTGACAAAGACAATTGATGGGCGCAACACCTGCAAGCCTTTATTTATTTAGTCAATTAAAAACAGTTTCACTGGAAAAATATACACAATTTTTTACCATTGTTTTGTGTATTGCTATAAGACAGGTTTTAATAGAATAATAACGTCTATAATAATATGTCTACGCGTGTAAAGACTTATATTTTCTGAACTGAACATCGAGGTACCAGGGAAAAGATTTCTTTTGCATTGTTTTTTTGGTTGAAAGATAACTTTAAGATACAAACTCTACCAGAACAGTACTTTCGGAAAGCTTAACCTGGTACGACTAGAAGACAAAACAAAAGGATCATTCTTCATATATTGGGATACCTTAACCTACGTTCAAAGTCAATGCAAAATCTTTTCAATATAATCTAGCCATGCTCGCTGCAGTAATAAAACTGAACTGCTCACCAATTAGACAAGTGGCTATATATATTTTTCGTTAAATTGCAATGTAAAAACTGAACTGTGAACTGAATTCACGGAGCACTGTATTGCTTTGAGGTTATAACAAATTCACAGACAGAATTTTTGCATGTTCGGTAGTCTCTCAAATCGAGCGATAGAATTTATTGGCAATATTTCACAGAGCAAAAATATTACCTACTGAATTTAATAATTGATTTGTAGCAAAATACCGAGCAGTTTTTCCAACATACATCAATTTACCTGTAGTTAGTTATTTATATTTATCATTGGAGAAATATTTGAAACTGAATTTTATAATTGGTATTAATAAAATACAGAGGCACACAGGGCTCCCTCATATATACAGTATTCGAGTTTTATTTGAGCATTAAATTGTAGCGCCATCGAAACGCAAAGAAAGTTTAAAACTAAAAGCGATCATTAAGAGTGAGTTTGAAACGAAATAAAAACATCGGCGGCGAATTACGCTCCCGGCGGTGCAACGCTTAACTTCATTTTATTGCTTTAGCTTCATTACCGCGCCGTGGAAATACTTTTTCAAAGGAATCAATTGCGGTACAACACTGCTTACTCTACCTAATTTATATCAAAATATAGAAATATAATACTCAAATACAGTTATTAGACTACTTTTACAGCGCTTTTAAATATATCATTTTGAAATGCAATTCTTTCTTACGTTTGTTAATCGAATTAATGCGTTAAATTATAATAACATTCTCTTATGACTATTACTTGGGTTACAATTCTAAAAACATCTTTTGAATTCCGTCCTTTATAAGTGTAAAACTGTATATTAGGGACATAAGGCATGAGATTTAGTAATATAATGAACCTCCTTGAAAACCGTCTATTTCAATTGAAATAAAATATGTTTTACCTTTGAACTGAAAATTCGTTTTAGAGAAGCGTTGCGACGATTTGAAGTGATCGTTCACATGCTCCGCCTTATTCAATAGAAAGGTGACACATACACAATATTCTCAGGAGTTGCGTTACAACAGCACTTATGTTGAATCGGCTTTTCGTTTGTATTGCTGTCACCGTCAATACGAGTACATGATACATCGCCCGACAGTTTGTAATTTGCCCATGTAAATCGTAAATGAAGAACAAAAAATACCGTTAACCACATTCTTTCATAAAGTGACATGATAAGTTATGAAAAGTAAAGGTAACATTTCATTGACAGTCACAATGATATCAGTCCACGTTAAAATGATTGCAAAATGTTAATGTATAATCGAAATAGGAATATGGTAGCCAGATGTAATTTACCGAGTATATTGACTTACGATATTCCCGGGCAACCAAGTATCCAGCCTTTTGGTTCGGGGGGGGGAAGGGACAAAGATTGAAACAACGGTGTCAACTGTGTAAAATCGCTATAATCTTTAACTTATACAGATAAATATCAGATTTATCTGTTAAAAGAACACAAAAGTGAATAAATAAATAATCTGCTAATTGTTTTTTCAGTCAGATTCTGGGGGAGGATAAATCCCAACTATTCCCTCTGTGTACGTGCTTTCAAATTGGCAGGCAAATTACAGACGGGCGGTGTACACATTTTGCTGATGACAAAGTCTCCCAAATCGGATCGCTTGAGTGTGGTGAACCCGCGCCCTGGTTCCTAAGCGCTCTACTTAATTCTCAAATTATTGCGGCACCGGCTCCCGCAGCCCGCGCCGCGCTCGCTCACTCTGCGGCAGTTCTCATGTCGGCCGTCCGTTAAATTGTTCACGTTTATCACACTCAAGTACATATTCTTGTAATTTTGTGCGGTAAAAAAATATAAAAATGTATCTGAACTCAGGCTGGTGACTTTTCTTCTACACATTTCTATTCTAGTCTAAACATCGCCTTTTGAATATCAAAAATTTGGTTGCATTCCGTCATATCGGTCAACAAAACCATTATTGTTTCAATTAGCTAATCTTTTGCATGATTTAGCTATTTTCTAAAAAAAATCTATTTTAAGAGTTCTTGAATAAGATGTATTTTTTTTCATTATGCAGCATCGTTTGAACCGTCCATTCCACATTACTTATTGAGCATTTTAAATAAGGACATGTTAGGACAGCGAAGCGGAATGATGTTTTCGCTGAGGCAATTTTCCTTATGTGCCAAAATTTATTGTCGCTAACAGATGTTACTAACTTGTCTCCCCGGTTCTGTCGGCGCTGGGACGTGCGTCACACTCCTATATAAGTACACACGATTACCAGGAATGTGTTCCTTAAGGCGTGAAGAATCATTGGAGTGTTACTTTAGGTACTAAAGTTTCTGCTAATGAAGAAAAGCAGAAACTGACGAATTACTAGGTGTGACATAAAGTTGAAATTGAGAAATACCAATCATAATGCGAAGATTTTGTTTCCGTGACGTGGTTTTTACAATCTGGTTACCGTTATTGTGACTGTGATGATCTAAGATAGATTAACGTGGAGGATAGAAACCGGGCGCGACGACCCTACGGGAGTATAATAGGGACGTGATGATGATGACAATGATGACAGTGATATCTAAATAAAAGTATTATAGGTAAAATTAAAATTAAACATTTTAAAAAGAAGAAAATAAGACACAAATGTCAAGTCGCTGGCGGTAACCGAAGCTAGCAAAATAAATAGTGAAACTATGCCAAGCTGTAAGTTGCCTTTCACGACATCGAAGGAAAAGTGGGTACAGCGCAAAAGTGGAGACCCGGCAACACTTAGAAACCGTCACAAAAGACAATTGAAAGAGCGGTTGCACTTGTAGTTCGATTGGAAAAGCACATTGTATTACTTGATTCGATTGGAAAAGCACATTGTATTACTTGAGTAAGTCGCTTGAGCAATTTATTGAGTAAAACAAGTTGGTTAAGACTTCAACTTAAGAAATATACTGTAGGTTTATTTTATTTTCATCTTTGGTTTGTCCATAAAAGCATTATGTTCACAGAGATAGCAGTGCAATCCCTTTCTCTCTTAGTAGTGTTTTCCGGTAGCTCAGCTCAAAGCATTTTGAAAAAAAAAGGAAATATTCAAATCCTATTGGTAGTTTCTAACTCTAGCGCGTTTTAATAAACAAACTTCCGCTTTACATTGTTCGTTCTTTTGATCGTAAAAAAGCGTCAAAATCTCTTAATGGTATTCAGTCATTTACATCTCTGACGTCCTGGCCTTCTCTCCGTTTACACCGAATTTCAAATTAAAATCAAAAAAGCAATTTTAAGCATGCACTCTCTTTTACAGCTCTACGGAGAATGTTAGACAGTTTGAATTAATTATTTTTTTAACGTTTTTGCTTGGATTGTTTTGAAAGGCGAGTACCGTCCTTGAAGTTTACTTCTAATAATAGTCTAGGATTATTTTAAACATTTTATCTTTCATACAATTATTTGAGACCTTGGGTACGAACTAGAGTTATGCCCTGTGTTTCAGAATGATCAAAGTCTAGGGTTGAAATAATTCCAATAAGAGATCTAGCGAAAAGCAAATAGAATGTTTATTAAATGAAGTTGTCGAATTATTTTGTACTTATAGATTTCGATGTTAAAATTACTCGTATTATCACAATGAAATTATATTATACAATATCTTTTCAATTAATATAATGATGTGAAATATGTTCGCTTCTATTTAATTTATCAGTTTTTTTAATAGTTTGTTTCAATGAAGAGATAACTAACTTTATAGTTTGTAGTAAAAACTACAGCACGGCACCTGGCCCCGGCTGCCCGTTGACCTAGAAAGCTGAATCATCCCTCCATAATAAAGAGCCCGGAATATAGCCTTATTCTTTTCTCACAACCTGCGAAGAATAGAGATAGCAGATACTCGTATTAGCGGTGCTACAATGTTACTTGTACGTATCCTACAACTTACGTTGTAATATTTTTTGATGGCTTTGCATTTAAATAACAATACATTATCAATTTATAAGAAAAATACAGACTTTGGAAATGTAGGTACTGCTAAGACTGTTTAAAAATAAAATACATTTACCAAGATGATTCTACAATCTCCAATTGATTCACCTTTATGTAAAGAGAATACAGAAGTAAGGCGGTAGAAAGCGAATAATTAAGCATAATTGTGAGAATATAATGGCATGGTGTCACCTGCCAGACAGTTTCACATGCCAGCCCGGCTGTACCTCGTCTACAAATAACCGATAAAGCAGAATGTATAAAGAGCAAAGGTACACTTAAAACGATGATCTTAGTCTATACACTTTGTCACCAAAAAGGTTGATATTAATTCAAGAGCGCTGGCCCTCAATACAAAGCGATCGCTGCTATATTTCCGCAGTTCCTCCAATGAACTCCCACAATGGAGAGAAAATCGTCGGTCCATTTACAAGCCAATAGCAAGGATGAAGAATAGCCATACTAACCGTAGCCACAAATTGTCTTCTAGCACAATTCGTGTTTAATTATGAAGTCACTTAATATTTTAGGCAATGGGTGTATAAAATAAGCCTGCTGAACGTGAAATATTAGTCTATCCATACGATATATGTATGCTTCGTGTCGGTGTATGTCAGGTCATGTCCAGCTATCAGTTACATGGTATTGTAGGAAATAGCCGCTGGGCGGATACGTAATTTTTGACGCGGGAGAGCGTGCACGTTTTGATTAATCGAATTGATTTCTCGTCTCCCATCCGGAACTGTTCAACTGGACCGTTGAAATTGAATTTCACAGCAGGAGTCATGTCACGCAGAATATATCCGACGGTCTACTACAACTTTTAATTGGCAAAATTGATCGGTATATTTATGTAAAAACGTCGTCGAACATCGCTAATTTTTGCAAATACATATTAAGATTTGACTCTTGTATCTGTCGACTTTGCGATATTTTTTTCCATTCTGTATAAGTTCGCCATTCCATGCATTTCTCAAGTATTTCCTTCCTAAGTATGCATTCTGTTTGGTGGATCGAACACATGGGATGGCTACATACTACTCAGTCAACTGAAGTCGTCTTACGCCGAGCTACGAGCTCTTCTGTGGAAGATACGACACATTTGTTTATTTCATCTAGACCAGTATTTGAATGTACGATTTTAATTTTTTTTTCTTTTTAAATCGCAACTTCCTACAGTGAACAATTAATGGCAGTTTTATTGTTCCTCCCGTTCCGCGTTTAGAGCACTCCACGTTTTACGTGATTTTCCATTGTTTGGAAACTTTAAAACTGAAATAACAGAGTTTCAAATAAATCTTAATGACGGAAAAAAGTAAATTTGTGTGTGAATTACACAAAACCTAAGGTTTCGTAGGTCGCTCGCTTGCTTTTGAATCACTCTACGTAGTAAGCGACCGGGTACCATGTCGTCGCCAACAACGCTATAGCGGCGTATTCCCCTCTTTTGCGGGGTTATGGTAAACGGGTCGGGGTACATGCGGGGCGAGGGGCGAGGGGCAGGAGGGGCGAGGGGGGTAGGGTCGAGATTCAACTGGTGCAATGCGGCGTACCCTCCGCTCATCCCACTCTTCGGGTTTGTTTTGCTATTGTATCGGCGGCGCACAGTTGGCACGCTACGCGTTGATTTTGTTGGGTTTGTTTTGTACCAGCGCCTTAAATGAGGGTAGCTACGCCATTATTCCGTTTACTTTTTTCTTCTTTCGTCCGCGACGACAGTTTATTATGATTGCATCGTAATTGAGATGCCTGTTTCGAATGTATCTAATTATTTCAACTATTCCTTTTTGACATGTTTTCTCTTATTAGTAAAAGATGGTAGAATCCCTACTAGAATATAATATAATTTATTTTTTATTATTTATTAGTGGTCGCCACCAACTTCGTCTGTACGGAGCTAAAAAAAACATAGTAAGTAGCATATGTGATCTTCCAGACTAGATATTTTTTCAGATATTTTCAATGAATCACGTATAGAGAACCAATTAAAGTCCTACGTTGAAAAAGTATTAAAATAGTTGCCGGAGAGTAAGCGAAAATTTAATGTCACACCTTTTACGAGCTATTATTCAACTTTGCCGGTTAGTTCGTTAGTAAGTTTGTTAAAGCCAAGTTTTGCAAGGTTTATTTTAAGTCCGGGAACCGCATATCCCATCTTCTTATCTGAAAAATGTAAAGTTAATATTACTTACCTTTATACTGATTAAAATATTTTTTAACATTTCAATATTTTATCGGTCTTTCAAATTCAAGGTGCTAAATGAGTATCGTTGTTGTATTGACTTTTAGAAATATTAATATTGATTTATATCTACTGGACCATATAATGTTACTTAGTTCAGTGTCAGTTAAGTTTGCAGGTGTAAGTAAAATTTTAAGTTGATTAATTTTCTTCATACCGTTATAACAAAAATAGGGATTTGAATACTTCTTACAAAAGCCTTAAGTATTTATACAGATCAAAATAAATCTATACTTTAATATTAAAAAGAGAGAAACTTTGTATTTTTGTATGTATTGAAATAACTAAAGAACTACTGGGCCGATTTAAAAAATTCTTTCACCTATAGAAAGCTACATTACCCCCTAGTAACATAGGGTATAAAATTTAATTCCACGCGGACGAAGTCGCGCACAACAGCTAGTACTTTAAATAAAACCACGGGTAAAAGAAAATGAGCACTGTCTAGGTTTTGCTCGCGACTACATCAGCTCGTATATAAAATTGTTTGACATACATTTAATATACAAGAAATAATTGTGGATGTTTTCGGACACGACTATGATTAAAACTATTTACTAGGGTGACGCGGTGACCCGAAACTACTACTTAATAATTAAAGTAGGCGTTGGAATATTAGATTATTAAATACGTATCATTAAAACTTACCGTAAAGTTAACAATACTGTGGGTTTTCGATCGGTGATGTCGCTGATGGAATCGACAAAAATGTATGGAACTGACATTGACATTCGATAAAATCATGTGATAGTCGACGTGTGTCGATTGATTGACGTGTGAGATATCGAACGTCAATGTCAGTTTCATACAAATTTATCGATTCCATCAGCGAAATCGCCGATCGAAAAGCATGATGGGTAAGCCCACTGAAAGACATAAATCTTTATGTATGAAAGAAATAAAAAACGTTAAGCAACGAATGTATGGTTAGTAAGAAACGACGTAACAGAGAGATGATTCTATCATCTAATAAACTATACGTTCATCCGTTCTCCTGAACAAAACGGGACATAAATTCAACAGAAAATAATAAATAAAAATAATTTGAAAACCACAACGAAAACACGAACATTCCGCTATTCATAAAGTTGTATGAAGATCTGAAGGGTTCAGCTCTGTAAATGCATCTATTGTGAGTACGCAAATACTTTTCAGGAACAAATGTTCAGAATTTCAAAGTTGCCGCATTTTATGTAAACAACATGTTGAACTTGCGCCCTCTCGCGGCGCGGCGGTGGCGGTGCCGAGGCGGCGCGGCGGCGCAACCGCTCACCTTAAATATGTATGTATACGTGTGCGAGACGGCAGCCACTGTGAACTGCATTAGCATTTTAAACAGAACTACACATACATAAGTATGTATTCTGTTTTAAACCAGAGAGATCATTTTTTAAATAAAACTTATTTTTCTCCGACTAACAAGAGCATCAGTATTTTATAGAAGCAATAAGAAATTACTTCTCTATCATGGAAATTCTAAATGGAGACTACCTATACTCTAACATCTTGGTCGATATCTACATGCATCTTAGTTTGGATGATTATTAGTTTAACGTTTATTAAAGCAATTAATATCACGTACGGATAGCTGGTAATAGTGTTAAGAGCTAGCTAAGAGCTGAGTACTTAAGCGATTGTACTTGAAACACGCCTCGAACCATTTGGGAAGCGGTAACGTTGAAATATATTAATTCACAAGATCTTACCCATGTGAATAACCTTGTCAAGTTATTTATTATCGCCTTATATTTTACTTACGAGACACTCTTGTGATTAAAATATTTACTCAAAAAATTAAAACAACCTAACCTAGTATAAAAAGTACTAACATGTAGAAAGAACTAGGCTAGAAATGGTTCAAATTCAAAATAATCGAAATGAAACACAGGTTTTAAGAAATGAGATCTTTTCTTTGCAAACACTCCTCTTATCACGATTTCGTAAGACAACACTTGACACCACTCAAATTCCTGTAGACGTTCTACAACGTTCCTTTTATTTCAGATTTATTTCTCTAGTAATAAATGTCTCTATACTGAGATCCAACCTTCCTTAAAATGAACATGAACTATTTCAAGTATCGCCTTATGTCCGATTTGTTCTTTTACACAAATCCTACAAAAAGAAACTACGTAACGCCTCTGTATTATATCTACAAAAGTTTATTCCTTTGTAAGACAATGTTCAAATAGTCGATATCGAATTCTGTTCAATCGGACAGGTTGAAATACAAAGACCTCACGTACGGGATATTCAAATATAAAACTATGAAACTAGCAAACGTTTTCATTATTAGTTTTTGGTATCGTAGATAGTAAGTTTGTCCCAATTTCTCTAAAATATAATTGTGAAAGCAAACTTTGGTTATAAATGAAAACTCGCCTTATGTTCAATTTCGATCAACCTTCTAAGTGCAAAAAAGGAAAAAGAGTAATGGATAGGTTAGTTTAGGGTTATTTGAGAGATTAAGCAATCTATGCGTATATTATAAAAAGGAATAATTTATATTTTTGTAACTACTCGGCCGGTTTCAAAAATCTTTCATCATTAGAAAGCTACATTATCCACGAGTAACATAGTCCATAATTTTAGATTCTACGCGGACGAAGTCGAAAACAACAGCTAGTATGTTATAAAATAAATAATGATAACAAAACCACCAACAGAATGTATTTTGCATATGTTATTATAAAATACAAATAAGAGGTGTTGTTCGGTAAACCAAACATGCAAACCTATTAAAACTCCATAATTGATTTTTGATTACTGAGCCCTGCCGACATTTGTTTCGCAAATTCATCAATTTAATTAATAAACTCGATAGTTGCCAGAATTTTACAATTAAAACCACAAGAGCTTTTCATTTTAACGTTTACCGGACAACGATTTTACAATTTTAACGTTGCCGGTAGAGAAATAACAAGGATTTAAAGCGAAATGAAAATAATAATTTTACTCTCAAAATACGAGTAATATTCTTAACTCTGAAACGGTTTATATGAAACAATAAAAGCTTGTATGAACATTTTGGAGTTTAGAATGTTTTATTCAAAGACGAATATACAACAAATGCAAATAAAGAGTTGAAAGAGAGATTTCTTGCAAATCATTTTAAAGAATATATTTTATAGTAGCTTGCAGTAAAGCCGCTTACCTTTGACGCATCCTAGTAATACGGAGCAAACATCTACGAGATCATTCGCTTTGAGACACATATCAAAGCTAGAATCTCCTATGTTCTAGCAAAAGTTGGTATCACTGTGGCGAGTGAATAAAACGTAAGAATACAATAGCTAGTTTTGAGAAATGTCAGACAAAGCGACCCGAAGTCCGTTCCATTTCAAACTTCCCTTTTCAACAAAAGTTTCGTTCATTTTTCATCAGGGAGGGCTCGATAAAAACGACTATTACGCTTAAGCGCCTACTGAAAGGGCATTAGCCTGTCTTTTTCGGAAAATTCAGAGAAAGAAAGACATAACATTCACAACGACAGACTTCAATTATAGCTTTCGTAATATTAATTTTAGCCCGACTGGCAGATTGGTAATATTTCGTAGATGTATAAATATTTTTGGTAATAATATTTACATATGTCCATTGTTTTTGATCAACTACATTTATGTAGCAAAGAATTGGGGATAATTTTTAAGTTTCTCTGCTGTTTTTGTTTCATTAAACATTCTAATTATAACGAAATCGTCTACACTTGTAGTTAAAGTATCGATGAATCATATTTTACTTCTGAAGGCTGAAATGCTTAAAAAAAATGACATCATACGATAAAAATAAAACAACTAACTCCCGCGACCCAGACAGTATAAACATTACATTTTATTTTATTTAAATGTAATCTACGCCGTGTGCCAATATTGTACAATTTACATTTTGTGCAGTACCGGCACAAATCATCTCGTCTTTTCCATCAATACCGACCTCGTTTTATTCCGACGTCAACAAATCTTAACACTTTTTTATATTGTTTAGTCTACCAATACCTCGGAAGTTCATTGTATCCGATCGTCACGATTAAATCTTACGTTACATGATTTTTTATACGTAATTCATGAATTAACAAATATAATTTTCAAAGTTAATGCAATGTAGTTCGATCCATGATGGGCTACATTTTCCGACTACTGCGTATTTTGCGTGACTTCACACATATCTAGTTATTTTAATGCCATACTCATTTATGAAAGTTCCTCAGTTATGATTTAGATCAGGGAATGTTTTAGCAACTATTTAAGTGGCCATTAAACGAACGGCACATACCAACGTAATGTTATTTATCTGTTTCTATATCAGATTACTTTATATTCTGCGAACGTTTTAAGAAAATAGAGAAATGGATAAAATACATTTATCCTGTGCATTTCTAAAACAATACGACCAAATTTACGGTAGCTTTACAAATGCTAGCCGCGGTCTCGCCATTCGAATAAACAAGCGACACGGATTCCTGTTTATTATTCTATGAATTGCATTCGTGAATCAAAAGTGGTTTACATATGGATTTATTTATTGTTTTATTCCACCAGCACTAGTCGTAGCGTTCTTTTCTAATAAACTATACTTAATCATTTATTTGACGAATATGTTTGACAACATCTATATTGGTTTAATTTCATTCACTAATTAAATCACTACTTATAGCAATTTATTTTTCAAGAATAAGGAAGCTGCGAACAATATTGTCGTACTGTCAGTTAGGCAAGAAGTTTCGATTGTTTTTTCAGAGTTTTCCTGAAAATTGTCAACGCATGAATCATTTGCAGACGTCAATATACCACCGACTGGTATACTTAAAATAATCAATATACTTTTAATATAAAGCAAAATGTATAGTTATTTATAAATAAAAGTAATTATGTGAGTTATCGGCTAGTAACAAAAGTGGATTGCATCAAAGCAATTTTATCGTTTTGGGAACGCTCCACGTGACGTCACGTGAGAGAGGGTAGCGTGTGCCGGTGGGAGGAGGGCGACACACGTATCGGGTTGTCGCAACGGCAAAATGCGGAGCCCCCAGTAACATGGCCCGTATTCAATTAATCGAATGACAGCGATAAATAGAGACCGGACTGAGCCGATTTGTTTGAACACCAAAATGAACTAATGACTCGTTAAATCTATTTAGCAGACGCGATTAATGCTGTTCAAAATTTGTGAAATTGGTTATAATGGTTTGCTTATAATGTATACGATTTATGTTAAATAAATGTTACAACATATTTTAACAAAATAGCTACTTAATTTTTAGCTATATTAGATAAATACAATTAGTATAGGTACATAAACAATTAATTCTTCGATCCATATGTTTTTTAATTAGGTACGTACATTCAAAACTGCTTTGCGCTGCATTGATAAGTTGCCTGAGCTTCTATATTCATACAGTAATATATTTGTTTAAGATTTTTGAGGGTATTTTTGAAGAAATCTTGTGATACAGAGATGTAATCCCTGCACGCGAGCATCGTATCCATTGTTCGAGGTAACTGTTTCCATTGCCTAATCCCCAGCTGGGGAGCGAGTTTCATTTACTTTATTCGCTCAGTTGTAATCTTCTCTATTCGCAAAGCTTATGCCGTGTCACTTGGATTTCTATTTATATATATTTTCCTTTGTTATGTCGACGGGTTAAGTGCTTCGTCTGACGCTGGCTTAAGTGCTCACAACACACGAGTGTAAGTTCCTATGTTCATTTAAGTCACTGACAATAATTCTACTAGCTTTACATTTTAGAAAAATTGAAATGACGACGTAAAGATTTGTTTTTATTGTTTTATTATATTGCTTTGGGGTGTACTAAGTGTCTAAATTATTATTGTGTTATTTTGTCCTAATTTTTTAAACTGTAAAACTGGTTGTTTTACAACGTTTAGGTTAGTAATTTTCTTATTAATTAAATGGGGTAGTATGACGGTAATGCAAGGCTCGCTTGAGCGTAAAACGTCAGTTATTATTTTCCTTCCGCACTTGAGTTTTTGAAAGTGACTTGGTAGTTAGTTAGGGTATTGCAAGGAGCTACAGGTTGTGCGCTGTGCCACAGGTTGCCTGCAAGTTATTAACGACGGCCGCGGCGCTCCTGCCGCGCGCCTCCTCGCACCCCGCGTACTCGCAACTCTGCACCCCCAGCGCCTCACACCACCACTAAAGCAACCTTTCTGTTCACTTGTTTATATTTTTGCGGCAACTTCTTATAATTCATTTTATAAAAGTTTCCTTTAGAAAACCGAAAGCGAAGAAAGCAATACAGAATTTAATCAATTTATTTATTTGCAGGATACACCGACGAGCAGCCTTCCACGCAGTTTACAGCACAGCTTCCCAGCGAGGTGAGACCGGTCGTCGGCCCCGGCCCCGCCTCGCAGCCGGCGCCTCAGCCTGTCTCTTATGCCCTTCTCCTCTCCACATCCGATCTGACTCAACCGTCTTTCATCCAAGTACAGCTCCAATCTTCGCCTATCTCCCCTCCTCCGCCACCGGCGAGCGGCAAGTCTCTTTCCATGTGCTACACCAGTACTGGTGCAATATTGTCTTTGCCTCCGAAGAAGAAAGATATTTATCGCCCCTACTGCCTCGGGGATCATGCGTTTCTCCACCGTGCGGAGGAAGACCTCAATGCGGCTCACGCGATACTGGATTTGAGCGCGCACGCTGTGTTCCTATCGACACAGCCGCGGCCTGAGCCGGCACCCCCCGAGCCGCCGCCTGCGGTGCCGGATCCTCCGGCTCCAGAACCGCCGCCGCAGACCGAGCGGCCTCGAAAGACCGTTGCTTACACTTACGACGCCTTTTTCGTAAGCGACGGCCGCTCCAAGCGGCGAAATTTCGTCAACGCCCCTGAGGAGTGCGCCCAACTCCCCGAGCAGAAGTCCAAGTACACGTGCAACGAATGCGGGAAGCGCTACGCGACCTCGTCGAATCTTTCCCGGCACAAGCAGACGCACCGTAGTCTAGACTCAGTGGCGGCCAAGCGGTGCGGCGAGTGCGGCAAAGCGTACGTGTCCATGCCCGCGCTCGCCATGCACGTGCTGACTCACCAGCTGTCGCACGTGTGCGGCGTCTGCGGCAAACTGTTCTCGCGGCCTTGGCTGCTGCAGGGACACTTGCGCTCTCACACCGGCGAGAAGCCCTACGGCTGCGCTCACTGCGGTAAGGCATTCGCAGACCGCTCCAATCTCCGCGCGCACATGCAAACGCATTCGTCGGATAAAAATTTCGAATGTTCGCGCTGCCACAAGACGTTCGCACTCAAGAGCTACCTTAACAAACACCAGGAGTCAGCGTGCGTGCGCGACGACGACTCGGCGCCAGCAGACTCCTCGCCAGACTCCATGCCCGACTCCTTGCCCGACCTGTCCGACGCCGCTCCCGAGTAGTGATATTGCCTCACCGCTCGAGACGCATCTTGGGACCGTAATCTCTGCCGTATGTTTTACATATAAACGTAAAGTATTATAATATGAATTTAGCTTGTTAGATTTATACTAAATGTACAATTGTCAATAAGAAGAGTTCGCGACCGGCGCCGCCGTCGACGTGCAGAAGGCGCGGCGCCGGCCGGGGCTCGCAATCGAGCAACGTTTCGCAAACAACGAATCACGTATGAACCCCGTAGCGCCGACTGCGGCGGCATTAGGCCGTAGCGACAGACGTCCGGATTAACATTTAGTTATGTATATACTTATCTATAAATTATACCCTTATATACATAGAAGTAATGAAATACGAATGAAACTAATATCTTTTGTAGGTGACTTTTACAACCGCAATGTAGGTTAGAGAGAATTACGGTGTAAGTTAAGCGTCTAGATGCGAGAGCCGAGCGCCGAGACCGTGCGGGTAGGGGCGCAGCGCTCGGGCACGATGCACGCCTCGTCCGTCTCGGTGAGGAACTTGCCAAAACTTTCCGTCCGAAGTTCCGCAGCGCCGCCGCCGTCGCGTCGCCGTCGCGTCGCCGTCGCGCCGTATTCGCACCGCTATCGCGTCCGTATCTGCAAATGTGCCGCCACCGCGCTGACAACGCGCCATGTCCGCTACGAGCGTCTACTGTTGCACCTACGGCTTCGGCTGCGTAGAGGCGTAGCAGCGCCCTTGCTCTGGCCGCTCTGCTTGGGGACGTTTCGAAATAAAAATCATTATGATAGAAATAGTTAAAATAAAAAATACATTACTGTTTATATTTTGACTCTAGGTATTTATTTCTTCATACTTATAAGTCACACATTTCAACATTATCATCTGAATGTATAATTTTTTACTTTTATATAATTTCCATTTCGTTATAGATTATTTAATTCAGTTTTAATTATTTTCAATTACTTATTTTATGATAAAAGTTTTCGGATGATTACCATGTAAAGAATGTGAATGTGTAACTTCGAAATATCCCCAAGTTCGTGACAGTGCCTTAACGGCGAGCAGTGAAAGGTGCGCCGGGCCCGTCCCGCGCTACGTATTAATAATGTAGTATAAGTAAACTTGATCCACCTAGCCGCCCTTACAAACAATCTAAGCAAGTCAATTGTAGCACGCGATAGTTGAACACGACAAATGGCCATCTGTAACAAAACCATTGCCAATAGGAATGCCATGAAAGAATGCATAATAAACGACACTTCATTATTATAAGAAAATCGTTACAGCCTTGGCCTAAGTCAAGGATACTTGAGTGTTTCGCTTTTATATAGATTTTATAAACGTATTAAGAAACGTCAAGTAATAAAAACAATCACAACGAAAACTTAAAAAAATAGGTATATTTTCAAGACAATTTTAATCACGAGATTTTGAAAAATCGCCGTGAATTTACTGTGATTAAAAATTAGATCTAGTAAATTGAGAAAGCGAATAAATAGAAAATACAGCAAATATGCAGTGAACATCCACAGCGAACATTTTCTGCAAACATCAGCGATAAATTAACAATAGAAAACTCAATCAGGACATACTGGAAAAGTTACCATTTGCATCAATACATTTAGACCTTTTATCTTGTTAAGTGAAAATAATATTTTATAATTATTTTTACAAACACCTAAATAGTCCGTTTTTGTCGTAATTTATGGCATTCTTTCCTAGGATTTCGATTAGTTTATGAATTTAATATCATACCTTAAGATGAAACAATTAAGCCTTATAAAATGCTATCAAATGCGATTATACGACCAACAGTCAATACGTAACATTGCAAACATTGGCCACGAATGCGCACAACGAATGCTTCACATTGTCATGTGACATCGCTGGCATTGTCCACAAATAATAACCTAACCAGCCTCAACAAGCTGTTGTACATTATACATATTATTTAGTTATAGCAATAGGGCGGCGTTTGGCACGAGTTGAACCGCATGAATCAATTAATAAGCCTTTAGTCCTTTAGTTTGTGCGAGTGTTTAGATACGAGTCAAATGTAACTGGCAATAAATTAAATTATTATAAGATAGTCATAGTTCTAGGTTTAGAGAGAAGAACACGAGGTGTTCAGTAAGAAATGGGTATTCGAAAAAGCAATAATAAAGTAGATATTCAAGTCGGGCACTGTCAGGAAGACGCTGCAGACTTTTTCCTCCCCTATCCTTTAGAGTTCCCTAGTTCCAGTAGTCCTCTCAACTTCCTTCGTCCTCTGTCTCCCACACGACTCCCGATTCCTCACAGCACTCTAACCACTCTGATTTAGCTATAGATAGCGATAGGTGGAATTAGTTTACATGATCGTCACTACGTCAACTTAGGTTATTCCACAGTCAATTTATTAAGGAATTTAATTTCACTTTCGTCAATTAAAAATAAATTCTCCCTTTATATAATTAAATTAACGATTAATTTATTAACATATTGATTTTGATTTCTAAATTGGTATTAGAATAGTTTTTTGTAGTTAATTGCAATAATGTTTGTCAATTGAAAGCGACAGCAATACGTAGTTGGTGATGAAATGGAGTGTGTGTCTCATCGTCATTCCTAGTTGTTAAATTCCGCGGACGTCGAGTGCGGGATCACTTGACGTAGACGTAGTGCCACATAAACTTAACTTAGTCGTAAATAACCTAAAATAATATTCGTAATTAAACAATGTACATTTACCAGACAATGGTTGCGCGTCATAAGCAATATTAAGTTAAGTAAATCGTAAGCAATACATTAGGGTAAAGTAGTTTACGTTATTTTTTATCCTAATACTTAAATATTTTGGTAGTTATAGAGGTATTGGTGCTTGTGAGTACTATATTTAAAATTTTGTGAAGTGAATCTGACATCGAATAATGTAAACAATTAAAATTGTGATATTTATTTTCAAAATTATGTAAATACCTGTTAACGGTAACCGATGATGTTACAAATCCTTCGATTACGTATAAATTAATCTTTCACGCGTCTATTAGATTTAAAGACACTATTGTGTAGAACCTAGTTTACGTATGTATTTACTCCAACGCGCATTCCCAGCGAGTCAATTCCTTGCTCCCCAAATTACACTAGCTGTCACATTATTTAACATTTTCGGTAGAAATTGCAACAAAATGCTTTTAAGACGATTTGAAACAAAAAATATATTCAAATATTTATACTAACGTTATGATAATTGTAGGAATTATACAGTACGATATTAAGTAACGATTAGTATTAAAGAAACCAACTTATATACAAAAACATATACCTACATTTAAATGTAAATATTTCCCCGTGTACCAAGTTCCCTTCTTTACAATTTTTATAGTCTTAGTAATATATAACTAACAGTATCTTTATAAATAGTAAAATCACTATAGTCTTAGTATTTACTTGAAATAATTGACATTTAAATCTACTTTCATACATTCAGAACCGGAATAAAATATAATTTTCCAAATGTCACGTGCGGTTTTGCGAGTTGTGCCAGAGTCGGGCATTCTCTACGGTAACCGTTTGCGGCGACACTTGGAAGCGAATATTAACCCTGATATGGAGTTCATTTATGGCCACAGTTTCGTTTATACTGAACAAAATAATGTGCAATTTATTTGCCTACAAAGTTATAGAATATAACAACATTTATTACAGAAACTCATCTTAAACAAGTTTATAAAATAGTCTTTGTGTCAACATACATATATGACAGCCTGGTTTAACACAAATAGTCAACAACGAGTGATACAACTTAGGTAGTATTGAAAGGTACATTGTGAATTTTTTCTTACTTCATTTACAATAAAATCTGCTCTCCATCAAAAACATGTTTTACAAATATAAAAGCAATATCGAATTCAAATATTTAAAAATAAAAAAAATTGTCCAATTAATAAGTATAATGAGCAATATTAAATTAATGAAAATTATTAATAAATCAGTATTGAGCAATAAATAAATACGTATTGTTAAGATTGGTAATTATATTACCGTAACTGAGAAGCAATAATAATTGTCATGTGTAGTCGGCATTGTATAGGGAACAGAGACTGCAATCACGTGATATATATGTATGTTAATACCTATATTATGAGAAATGAACGCGAGCCTTCGTAGCGCTTAATATGTACGAGTACCTACTATGCGTCCCTTCACAACAAATTCAAAAGATTCGTAGGTGATGTCAATGCTTTTTTATATCGACCTCGTAGTCATAAATAGTGTTCGACGAATCGAGATTTTAATTAAATATTAATATAAATAAATCTTTAATATTTATGTTCTATTTCAAAAGAGCTTAGTCATTTTGGACACCAGATTACCATATATTTCTTACTTTATTAAGTTAAAATTAAGCTAAACTATGTATTCTGAAAACGCACTGTTTGGTTTCGGTGTATTCTGTCTTTAGGCTTATTATGGGTACAGAATTAGACGGCCTCGACGCGTCCACAAATCGTAGCGAATATTGTACTTTTAACGAAATTTATTATTATACATGAGAATACATTGAATGTGTTAAAACTATCTTTACACTAATACTTATAGAAACACAAAATGTAAGTATATTATTATAATTTATAGTACGGCTTACTGAATATTTAAATTATTTAGATATTCAATATTACGAATAAATTTTGTGATACGAAATTAAAAGCAATAAATCAATTACTTAAGCAATAAAATCGAAATCGAATAACAACGAAAAAAATTTGGATATTAATTCAATGTTAATTTAAGTAATAGCTTTTATTGATGGTGTTTAAATAAATATAAGCAATTTTACATAGTTATTATATTATTATTCGGCGATGAAGGCGAAGCTAATGTTTCGATGAATATTCTGTTCAATTATTAAAATAAAATGTTTCCAAAATCCCTTCCCCTACCTACTAAATTATTTCAATTCTAATTAAATGCTACGTAAAATATAAATACATAAGCCAAGTATTTTAATCTAAAAAAGACCAAATAAATAATTCCAATAGTTCATCATTCCAACAAGTCATCATTGAATAGACATCGGAATGGCAAATGATATGTATCAAAAGTCATACATTTAGTCATAATTTAAACTGTAGTCAATGTAGTCTGAACTTAGACTCTATGATATTTACACTAGATGTAGACTTGGGTGATGATTACACATGTGATGCATTGCGGTAGGAGTGTGTAGAAAGTATATTTAGGAAGAGATTCGTTTAGTAGTCTAAGCACAGATAGGATCGGCGTGAAATTGACTTGGCCTTAATATTTTTTTGTACGGAATAAGCGATCGATATAAGATAATTAAGTGCATCGGAAATTTAAGAAGAGTCTATTGGAATGGTTTAGATCTAGTGTTTTTATTATAATATTTACTTAAGTACTTTTAAAGTGATAAAGTATTTAATGCTTTTTTATTACAAGTACGTAACAATTCGATTTCTATTCTCATTGACTAACAATAACTACGAAACATTTTGTACTAAGTATCCATCAAATATAATTAAATGAATATTTATTTTCATAAGTAAAGTTAACACAAAAATATGTTGAGTTATAATAATTTCATACTGTTCAGATTCAGTTTCCAACAAATATTAGATTAAATAAAATTGCATATTATTGAAATTTTGTTTCTCGTTTATGCTTAAAGCTAATTTTGTATATAGTACAGTATGTTTAATATTATATAAATTACACCATTTTTATAAATGCGTAGTACGTCAATTTTTCATTCCTTCATTCCTTCCTAATAAGTAACTACTATATACCAAAAGTACCTACAGATTTAGCGACATTGCATGAGTTAAACATAATAAATACCTAGAATTAGAGAATACTGTAAGCCGTCGTATTGGCATTCTAGTATTTTCAGAATGCATATTTTCCAAACGTCACGTCTTTGAAAAAAATTGTACCAATTGGACTATTGTAATGTTACATTTTTTATTTTATTACATACTTATTAATTGTCATCAAATTACATTAAATAACATCTAATTTAAATTGTAGCATTTTATCTTAATAACCAGATAACTGGATCAGTTCCTACGAATGTAATGCTAAATAATCTTTTCTGCTAATTGTTCAACGATATTATTATTATCCGTAGAATTATTAAATTAATAGAAATAGAAATTTTATAAATCAATATTTTATATTGTTTACGCGTCAACTGACGAACATCTGGAATTGCATAATTAATTGCTTTTATTTAGTGAATATTTATTGCAAATTATTTGTAAACTAACTTCTTGACGTATTTTTGTCAAATATATAAGGATAAACGATTTAAATAGTGTAATTAAAGCTATAAGTACTAGGGTCCAGCGCGTTACCTTGTAATGTAGGTTTCGCCTAACTTAGATATACTGTACATTTGACGAGATTTCATTGTCTTCATACAAATGCATGTTTTAAATTAATTTCGAATATTATTGAAAAAGGCCGCCTGGATGTGACAACAATAAATATACGATTCAAATGAGAATGTGCACGTCAATGACCTCGTTACATTAAAATTGATCAATAATGTACAGTTTACAATAAAATCTTATTTTCGTTAATATTGGACTGAGACAAGATTCAAAAAAATATCAAGACAAGAGTTATAATATTGTACGTACTCATATCTTTGACCGGCACCTTTTTTTGGAGTGACATACACATTCTTGTTGAAATCACTTTATTGTAACACGGTTGTTTTTGTACCGAACACCAATATTTACAACTAAAATTCTACAACATGTGTAAACACTATCCAGCGTACATTTTATGAAATATTTAAATAATCCCGTACTTTTGTAAGTATTTTTATATTTTTTTGTGTATTCCAACGATAAAAGTTTATCACTGTCTCACCTCAGATCTAGTCTGATGAGTAATGTTTGGTTTATTTAACTCAGATTTGACGGAATAAAAGTAAAATGATTCTTATAATGTATAAACAACTTATAAAGATGGCTCTGTAATGCCTCATTCAAGCATATATCCTAGACTAAGTAGCGCACAAAAAGTGTACAACTCGTGCACAATAACGTGGCATATACTATTACACACTTTATTTCTTGCCACGAACCGCGTATCTCAGGACATTGGGCATGAAAGTAAGTGATAGCTTTTTGTTATTTTTTCTAAACACCTTTAGTGCATACAAAGTGTCCTCGTGACGTCATCGGAATCAGGTATAATGTTATTGTGCACGAGTAATGAAACATAATATTAAGATAAACCATACCTTATTATGTATTGAACAATATTTAGAACGAAATAAAGTTTATTAAAATGCTTAGTCAATTTTTTTTGTTATCAAATTGTAATTGATATTAAACCGTGAAAAATATTGTGTGAATAATATTTTAACGGCTTAAACCATATTGTGCAATAATTACTTATATTCCAAAAAAAAAGTGTCAAAATTGTGAAAAATTGTTCAAATAAGAGGATATGTGCAACTGTGAAATGTTATTGCAATATTATACTATAGATATTTTCATTGTTTTGCATTGTGTGTATGTATCGTTTAGCTTTAGAATTGTTTTTGCCATTGAACCATAAAATAAACAGTAATGTATATAATTGGTGTTTTATTTATCGATCTTTTCACCAGAGGAAGCCCGCCTTTAGTAGTAGTAGTAGTTCGACCCATGATGGGTTCCATTTTCCACAACTCCACGACTAGCGCGTATTTTGTGTGACTACATACATATCTATTTTTTTCTTCGCCGATATGTGCAGATTACATCACGATGTTTTACTTCACCGTAAGTGGGTCGGGTAAATATGTACATATGAACATCGGGATTCGAACTCGGGATCTTTATACAATTTGTTTTTAAAAAAATTTTAATTAGCCTTTTAAAAATGTATCGATTAATTATGATATTAAACTGTAGTAAATACTATTAAATAAAATTTAAATTTGAGAAAAGAGGTTACATTCGGTCGACTTTTATGTCGGCAAATGTAATTTAAACGTCAACACTAGGGGAAATCTCCCTACGTGAGACCTCCGGGGTTCAAAGAAAATGCCTCACTTTTAGGCTTGGAGTGTTCCATCTACAGTATAATATATCTTTGCTTATAAGATACAAAGTCAATATGTTCGTAACGATAATGTTTACGAATCTCTACGATAATATTGCGTCGCGTAGAGACAAATGCAGATTTGAGTTGCCTTGTGACTTGTATACGAAGGTCCTAAGTGAAACATGGCTTTTGTATATTCAATCTTTTTATTCATAAGGGTTTTAACTGTCAGTAGATTAAAAGGATTTAATAAAAGATTTTAAAGATCTAATGTGATCGATAGATATATGAACCAAAAGCGTTATCGCTTGTTGAATGTGTTTAGATGGTATATGCATATGTTAAAGGATAAGTACTATTGTAAAATACTCTTAAGGAAAAGTACATAATAAAAAATCATACGCAGTAACCGTTGTCTGCAAGAACAAAACAAAAACATGTTAAAAAATCACATGTTTAGTGCAACAGGGTCACCTTTGAATTTATAAAAAGGTACACATTACAAAGTATGGTTTAAATGCACTGATCTCTATTTAATATGGACTGGCTATAAGCCATATTTTTTGTGCCGATATGATTTTTGCATTGATTATACTTACTACGGCTCTCTTTCGTATTACTCGTATGTTGAAATTAAGTTCTCAAGTACAATTAGCTCGTTAGCCATAATAGAATCGAAAAAAGCATTGATTTCAAAGATAAACTCCTATCCATTCTATATACGATATCTCTGTTGTATCAGGTGTTACAATGACGCGTGATTTCATAAATGTATTAAAATAATTTTCAAGATCTGAACATTATGTTAATGCAGTATGAAAAATTTCCACGATAACATACTTGTCGTGAACACAATAACCGGAACATGTCCGAATCATTTTGTCAACCCTGTCACTATCTTTGAATAAATAAACAACATGATTTGTGCATGTGTTCGGCGATGGAAATATACGGAAATAAAACTAGGGCTTTATTTTACAAGAGCTTAAGAACCTGTTGCTGCTATTTACTACAACACGCCGTGAGTGGTTTAGTAATACTAAGTAAGACTCTTCAAAACAGTTAATATCCACTCCAACAAATAAACTACGAGTAGACTTACTTAGATAGTTACTTAATAATAATAGAACAATTATCCCGTTTATTCAATTTCAATAATAATGGTGCATCTTTTCTTAAATTCTAAACAAAAACCTGAGCATTTAGTTCCAACAAGAAAATTAAATATAATTAGAAAGTGAAAATACAGTCTAGTTTCCCGCCAATAATACTTCTAGTTACGCATAATAATACCTAGCATCCATAAAACTTCGGGCACGCTCATTAAACTTTACTACTAGGGTTAAAAGTTCGACGTAGGACTATACAAGGTTTCAATGATCCCTGTTTAAAAGTATTGCAACGTAAGTAACTTGAACGGAAGTTTAGAAATTAGAAACTTCCCTTGAATATACTTTGGCATTTTTGTGACTTTTAATGTTAGCGCCATCTATTGGATGAAGAAATTTCACATCCAACGATCCCTTTTGTGTTTTTGTTTCTAGGCTACTACATAATTTCCACAGCCTAATACTAGATGTCGCTAATATCAATTCTATATTCTAAGTATCTTATTAGAATTTTGTTCGAATACTATTTTAGTTCTAAATTATAAGGATGATAATACATGATTCCACAATTGGGTCGGCAGTGAAAACATAGTACACAACAAAGGGCACAAAACAGGGCACAGAACAGTTTTAAATAAAACGAACAATCCAGCAGCTTTCCTTTATTTGATGCAGCAAGATTACAAACACGAAAACATTTATCTCTAATCAAATAATGGAACATTGGTAATAAATAATTGAATGGTATCTCCCTTCATAAAAAGAAATATTAATTGATGACATACATTTAAAAGGTTAAAAGTTGCCAACAAAATCATTACAAACTGTATTTGTACAACACGGACATACAATAACTAAAACTTACTTTCACATAAAGTTAATAAAAAGGTAAAATTTTAAAAGAAATCAAAAATATTTCATTTCGTGAAATAAGTACAAAAAGTATAAAGTTTAAAATTTTAATAAACAAAATAAAATATTTAAAATTACTATATCTATATTACTATAGTATTTGGTTGATATTGCAAGCATTTCATCTAATCTGAATAATGTGTAAATACCTATCTGTTGGGTTCTCATTGTAATGGTACCAACCTTACAACTATTTTAGTGTCGAAGGACAAAATGTTTGAATGTGCTTGCTATAAATTCTTGTTTAATTTCAACAATTTATTAAACAATAAATCATTTACTTATCCAAAAACAATCACATAAAAATCATGTTACATCTCTATCCTTCAGTCTGGAAACATGTTTTTATGTGAATGCCTTCTACTGTGCGAATCCTTCAGCTGCAAAACGCATTTATTCTTACTATAATAATGCCCGCAACAAATTATCATCATCATCCTGCCATTTTTCATCATTCAAATTGTAGGATGATGCTGACCAATGCCCGCAACAAATTATCATCATTACCCTACCATTAGTCATCATTAAAATCGTAAGATGATGAATAATGCCCGCAATAAATTATCATCATCACCCTGCCATATTTCATCATTCAAAATGTAGGATGATGATGAATAATGCCCGCAACAAATTCGTTACACACGCAAAGCAAACTGTGTTATCATTCATTAAATCTAATCAGCAATACCTAACCGTAACATCTAAATCGTTTCAATCTGACTAGGTCTTTGAAGAGACGCTGGACAAAAGGCATTTTTAAAGTGTAGAAATGACATAGAAGAATATAAAATAAATTTTATAATTATTATAATAACAAAATCAGCAAATAAATCAATATGAATTTTACTGAGACATTTTTAAATGTCTTTCATCGCTCAAAATACTTTTTATATTTTAGATACGATCTGTCGCTAATGTAGTACAAAGACATATCTGTTTTTAGTACAGAATGAACATGTTTCGTACAAATGTTCCGGCTGTGGTAACAGAATTATGAAAACATTTTCTCGCCGGCGCCATTTTGTTTCAGATTTTACAATATTTAAAAATCAAATGCCTTTACCAGCTTCCATTATAGACTTTGTTTTATGGTTAATCGACTATGACATTACATTAAAAAAAATCTTAAAACAAAACTAAATAAATAGATTATTCTACCTGTATAACTTACTTGTTTATAGCACGGCAATAATTCTTTATATTAAAATGAAATAAAATCTAAATTAATTTTAAATAAATTTTGCACCATTGCTTATATTTAAAGTGACGAACAAAACACTTGCTTTCGATGAGTCGCTATATAAAAAAGACATAAATAATTTTGTTCAAATAGTTCACACAGAAAATGTATTTGTTGGAATATATTTTTGCAATTCTATATAGCAAAATATTATAAATAAATCTGACAAAACGTTTACATCACATTAAAAAAAATGACAAATATAAATCATAAAATCACTTCAAGTAAAATCTTAAAATTTAAAAAATAATATTGTGTTGCAGATAAAAGCCACAGCCCAAATTAGAAACGGACAGGAAAATTCCTGCCATTTGAGATAATCTTACACACTAACACTACAGAAATATATTATTTGGTGGTTACAAAGTTGTACATTATAACTACATGAGATAAAGCTTAAACACTATACGAATGGTATATCATTGATACGCAAATATCATTCCTATAATACACAAAACACTATGAATAAGCGATAACCATAGAACTCATTCCGTGGCTTGCATACATATAGTCATCTCTTTTGTTTTCTGCCACAAAACAGAGACAATAATATGTTTACAAGTGCTGAATTCTACGGCAAGGTACACAATAGCTATGGGAAGCACACATATATCGTGAATAATGTAAAACTGTGTTTTAAAAGTCCATAAGGTGCCGTGCACTGCTTCTATATTGGAGTCAGAATGATGCGCCGTTCGTATGAAGTGTGAGAAAAACACAATTCGGCTGCAATATAGCTTTAATCATTTGTATACATCAAAATCGATAAATGTATACAAACAATCTCAGCTAACGTGAATAGGAAGTGATTTTTGCAGAAAAAACGTTTTAAAATTCTAAGACGATTTAGAAATTTGAATTTGTGTGCTACTGTAATTAAAATTGAACAATTCCACTGTATTAGTATTATAAAGAGTCACTACAAAAATCGCTTTTAAACGTCAAACTACTGGTGATGTGACGAATGTTATGAAACACTGATCTCTATAGATGGATACGATGCTTGGAAGTTCCAGATTTTATACACGCGCCTTTCGACGTTACCAATAATTCTCTCTCTATTATTTCTTTATAATCATCACCGCTACCCTCCCTAAAATCAAGTTGGCACCAAGTAATAACAGTTTTAAACCTGTCCATGTACAGAGGTCAGTGTTATGAAAAGACGAATGTACTTAATGTGAATTTCATAAGAATTGAATATGTAAAACACATCGCCAGTATAAGACGGCCTATTCACTGTAGCGACTTACGCGTTGTAAGGGGTCGCCGGTTTAGTGGACGTGCATACGTACACGTAGTCTGACTCGGAGTCGAAGCGTGGACGGCAGGCCTCACGTTAGGCGGTCGCAACTTGCCAAACTATCAAGTGGCTCTTGCTCGCCCTCTCCGCCAGAGAGCTGTGCCCACTAGAACCGTCCTCTGCCACAACCACACTGTCTTCCATCTCTGAATCCGCTGCAAAAGAAAATTACAATTCACCCATATAATCATAAACATTTTTTTGTCAATTTTTGAAAATCAATTAGAAAAAGCTACATAAGTTCCACTAAGAAATACTATATTATTCGTATTTTTAATTCTGTTAAGTAAATACATAATAGAAAACATCAATTATGTTAATTGTACAACATCTACAAAAATTTAAAAGTAGCCATAGTTTAATACATAATAGTTATATAATCGGTAAATAACACATAATGCTTTTTACATAGAACAGTATGTTTGATTACATATGATTAGCAATATACACATTGGCAGATGTATAAAGTAACATGAAATAAGTATTTATAATGTTAAGAAATAAATGAAATTACAGAACAAACGAGAACCAAGTACAAAAGTCCAGGTGACAACAATGAGAATACAAATCAAACCTTCACCCAGCTTGTTATATTGTATTGTAATATACAGGCTTTAAGCTAAATCGACGATTATAAAGTAAAGCAATGATTTATTAACACATTCCATGCCACAACGATTTTTTTGTATTTCAATCGGGAGGCGAGTCCGTGGCACTGAAAGTGTTAAAGTGTGCTAAATGCATGTCAGTTAGAAATTAGTTTAGCTTAAATTGTAAGAATTAGTCGTGTTACGAAGTGTCCCAAGCGCCAATACTGGTGTCAATATTGAAAGACGTACCGTTTTTTTATATAGTGTCATATATTTGCTTTATATTGTAACAGGTACGTTCAGCGCTGGCCTAGTACCTGCCAAGCTATGATGTGGGAGCCTGTATCCGCCTCATCGCCATGCTCTTCTAATGGTCAATAAAAAATATATAAATGATGGTGACAAAGGCGAAAAGAGTCAACAATGTTTACCACTGATCTCAATAAATAGATATTTGGTAGCGGTGACGGTGATTTAAACAGGAGGCTTCAAGGAACGAAGCGAAAGCTGTAATTTCCAAAAAAAACCTATCCATTCTATAGAGATCAGTGATATAGACGGACAAAGTTATCTGACCCGGCAAAGTCATACTGTCAATGTCAAAAAGGGTCACAAAATCCTTGTCATCCCGTAGCTGTTATATTTTTTCTTTCATGTCTCAGATAAGCTTGTTGCAATTTACGCAGTTAAGCAAAGGTTAATGCGAGTTAGGTATAAATTCATTAAAACAAAAAGCTATAACATTTTAAACCAAAACTGTGTTTCTGAATGTTATTTTTAATGAAGCCTACTATACTGTCTAATCTAATTTATTACAACTAAAGCATAATCTTCAATATGAAATATTTTCGTGAATATTTTGTTATTACTTAAGCTTTGATGATAATGTGTTATACTGAGCGAGTTAAATGATTTTAACTAAACCTCAAATAATCTCTCTAATTACTCAATCTTGTAATTATTTTAAGACTATTCTAGCTTTCCTGAGTGCAGACAACTATAAACCTATACTAATTATTTCTATGGAATGTTATTTAGCAAATAATTTTGATGAATAATGATTTAAAATCATGCTGGTTAAACACCTGGGACTGTGTATTGGTTGTTATTATTAATTTTGTAAAATGCGTTTTTGTAATAAAAATAAGTGCATATTGCTTTTCATTTTTCAAATTTCCTTTTTCTTCTTTGTCTAAAACTATTGTAAAATAACTAATTTGGTATCGGAACTATATATTTATGGGAATATACAAATATCAGACATTTCAATAATTTGTATAAGTAATTATACTTACTTCAATTAGTAAGATCCAATCTCAAACTTCGGCTACATTTATTCATACATTTACTTTATAAAATGTAAGAAAATGATTAAATTATACCATTTTTTCTTACCGAAGCGAATTATGGAAAGAAATATGGTTTTAATAATAATAAAAATGGTAATTACCTATTCTAAAATCGATGTACCCTTCACCGCCGGACATGACCAACATCGGTGGTGAAGCATTCTTCTGCGGTGAACCTGCTGTCTTCTGCGGTGAGTCAGGGGAGCGTGTCGGTGAGTTAGCGTTGCCAGGAACAGCTACGAAGAAGGTGACAGCATCTCTATGTCCGTGGAAACTCAGCTGAGCTTGTGCCATGGAACACCACGGGATAGTGCCGGTCGGGCTTGTTGAATCCGGTCGGATACGACCTGGGAAAATTCAAGTAATACAACATTAAATTGATTAATTCTAGGTGACATTGATAAAACATATATATATTTAATAGCTATTATATATTTAGAAATATATACTAACTGTTGTACGCGACTTTGTTTGCGCAGAATTACATAATATAACCTATGTTACTCGGGGATAGTGTAGCTTTCTAACGGTGAAAGAATTTTTGAAATGAGATCAGTAGTTTGAGTTATAAATACTAATAAAAATACAAATCTTCCTCTTTTTAATATTAGTATAGATTAGTCAATAGACTGCCAATGTCAATGACGTTTAAGATGAGAAGATATTTGAAAACACTAGGCATAATAAGAAGGCAACCATACTCATACAACATCTATTATAGACAATGGCTATACAGTCGAACCTGAAACCTCTATAAGCAAAAGTCACTGTACGGTCCACGGGACGATACCATAAGCGAGAAACTTGTATTAAAGAGAAACCTCTTTAAGTGAGATAAATATTGCGGTCCCTTGGACTCGCTTTCCCAGGTTCGATTGTATTAGTTTTACGTCTGCAGAATACAACATATAAAACCACTCACCAGATGTGTTAGCAATGACGGAATGCCGTATAGTTCCACTGGAATCACGGCTGGATCCTTGCGTGTCGGACAAGGGTACAGAGATCACAACACCATTACTGGTACCTATCCAGAGACGTCCGGAGCTGATCAGTAACGCTGTAATCCTGACGAATGAGAAGCCCAACTTGCCGGTTCCAAGCATCTTGCTCACATACGGCTCGATATCAACGTCACGTAAGTGTTGGTATGTATGTGCGTGGTATAAACGCAGTGCGGAATCCATTTTTATTGACACCTAAGTAGAATAAATTTGACATTGTTAAATAATAACTAGCACGTCAATTTAGATTAAACGTAGATTTGCAATATAGACGTAGATTTGAGATAAAACAACAAGTTTTCCATATATATGTTCACACGGCGCTTTTAAATATTATCACGTAGTGTTGTATATTAAGAGCTGATCGAACGAAATAAGAGTAATTTTACAACGATCGTAACCCATGGCTTCATTACACCGATATCACACAAAAAACGGCCTTGCCCGAAGCAAAATCTCCATTTCTTGCGTGAACTCGGTCTAATGAAGCCGTAGGGTAAGAGCGAAGTCGTTAAAAATATGTGTGAATGCAGGTTTAAATGTATATGGAAATATTAAATTTACCCAAACTCCATCTCCATCGCAGGCCATTTGTCGTACTTGGCTCTCGTGTCTCGGGTGTGCTTCGAGGGTGTGCATGAGGGCGCCGGTGCGCGGCTCCAACACGTGCACCTTGTTGCGATACCCGCACCACACCGTGTTGCCAACCACGCAGAGGCAACGCACTAATAATTATAATACATGTAGACCAATTTTGTATATGAGCAATTAAAAAGAATAACCCTACGGCTTCATTAGAACGAGTTCGCGCAATAAATGGACATTCTGCTTCGACGTAAGGTCGTTTTTAGTGTGACATCGATCGAATGAAGCCTTAGGTTAACAGCCAAATGTTCAAACGCCACTCATTATGTAAGACATGTTAAGACCTCGCTTAAACTCAAAATATTGTCTCCTCTTTTAAGCAACACTTACATAACAAAATATTTTAATAGTGTTTGTACAGACCGCCGTTAAAGATTTAAATAGCTTATGTTCTTATACTAGCTGTAGACCGCGACTTTGTGTACGCGGAATAAAAAAGAAGTAAGTAGGCTATTTATTTCTGACGTAACATTCCTAACCCGATGGCTTCATAAGACCGATATCACGTAAAAAACGGCTTTACGCCGAAGCAGAATCTTTATTTTTATCGCGAACTCGGTCTAATGAAGACATATTGTTAAAGAAACTGATAATAATATGAACATATGTTACCTGAACATTTCGGATCACCCAAAGTGACTACCAAATACTGCTTCAAATTCCACTGTCCGGTGCCGTCCCGTGCAAATATGGCCACCGTCCCGTCAGCTAACGCGACCAAACAACGAGACGAACATGACACGATCGATAATATCGCGTCGTTCATTTTCACACTGGAAACATTAAAAATGTATAAAATCTACTAATCGATGACTCACGTTATACCATGTCCCGTCCGGAACGTGCAGTCAGTGTGTCCGTACAAAATATATCTTGACCATGCTCCGACCGTCATGCGGCTCGAGCACGTTCGTATATTTTTTATTGACATACATGACGTCGCGGACCTGGACGAGACACGGTCTAACGTGAGTAGTCTATTAAACACAGAAAAAGCCACAGAAGAAGAAAACTATAGTCAGCTGCAGTACGACAAAGATCTTTTTTTTTGACTGTATTTTTGACAGGATAGCGCTAATTTTAGTTATGTCTACAGGGTCGAGTCTGTCTTTCTAGTTTAAAAAATATATAGTCTTATGTTACTCGGGGCTAATGTTAATGTAGCTTGTAGCAGAGATGTAGAATAGAACCTTTTTGATGTTTGATTTGATTAATTTTAAGAAATATATTGTTTTTTTGACACTTGATGTCAGTGAGTTGGAAAAGTAAAATAATTAAAAAAGTATATTTTACAAAAAAAACGTTCTTTCTAATTGCTGAGACAAAACAATTCCCCAGCAAGACAACCCGCCACAAGCTTTCTAATGGTGAAAGAATTTTTGAAATCGGCCCAGTAGTTCTTGAGGTCTTTCAATACACAGTCAAACCTGAGAGCGAGAAATTCTATGGTAGTTGCCTACATATGCGCAAAACTCGGATTAGAGAGAAACGTCTATTAACGAGACAAA
>QDHC01005077.1:941018-974511 GCA_013186455.1 Papilio dardanus tibullus
GCTCTTAGGTGAAGGAAAACATCGTGATGTCTGCACATATCGGCGAAGAAATTCAAAGATATGTGTATTCATGTAAAATACGCGCTAGTCGTGGTATTGCGGAAAATAGAGCTCATCATGGGTCGAAACCTTTGAACCTTTAACTATAAACTAAACCTGAATTCATGTGAACGCTTTTTTAACTTCGGTATTGGCGATTTTTTAACGTCTTTGCTCAAAATGCAACGTTAAAAAACTGTCGTGATTTAACAGCGCCGCCGTGTGAACAGATGTAAATAAATGCATTTTCTATCTCAACGCTTTTGTAGCGCGCGTTGAAAAAGCGCCCGTGTGAATTCAGGCTAAATAGGTCGAATATATTTCGAGTCATATTTGTTGTTGTTTGTTTTTTTTAATTAAACTTATTTTTATTTACTTGGATTATTAATTGGCGTGGAACTGAGCGGCGGGCTGTATGTAGAGGCAGTTTCCTCTACATCTTTATCTTCATTCTTTTCTCTCACAGGAGAATCAGAGGGACTCAGAAGAATAGCATCCATCTGAAAAAAAAAATATTTATTAAAATATTCATGTAAAAATAGGCAATATATTTTAAATCGATATATACAATGGGATAAATCTTAAAATACTTATTATATCAAGGACCAAAGAAACTAAATTTACAAAGACCATACTAATATTATTTTAATAAAGTGGCAAACGAGCAAGTGGTCATCTAATTGGACCTATTCGTCGGAATGGCGAAGCGACCAATGCTCATCGGCATTGCACTTGCTCATTATTCTGGTTATCGTAGAAGTTGTTAAAATGCAAATTAAAAATAAATATAAAATTAGACCATTTATATTTTAAAAAGAACTTACCATTACTTTACGTCCAATCACAATTTTCTTTTCCCCATTTTCATCTTCATCTTCTTCTGGGCAATGGAACTGATTCTGGAAAAACAAACATTCGATAGAACATCACAAACAGAGTAAATAAACTTACTTATTCTTTAGAGAATACTTAATAAGGTAAATAGAGTACATAAAGCCGGCTACAAACGTTTAGTTTTAACTGTACAATGTAAGTATCGATTGTACAGTTAAAACTGAAGTATACACGTCTATTTGAACTGCACAGTCGAACTGTACAGTTCTCAGATTTGCTTACATACGCCAGTTTTACTGCGCAGTTAAACTTTTCAGTTAAAACTGAGCGTCTGTAGCCGACTTAAGATATATATCATATTTGACTATTATTATTCGACTGCAGTAACAATGTTTTGTCGAAGAGATTAAAAAGGACTGGAGTTTTTAATCGTAAGTAAATAGGGGAATAAAAGTAATATATCTACCCTTATTATGTACGATTGTTATATTTTTCTAATAAAAATAGTTTAATTTACCTTTCCGCGGTTCTTAAGTTCAGCTTCGCGTTCTTTGAATTCCCTGTAATCCTCATCGAGGGCGCCTTGCACTGACGCAATACACAAGATATGTTTCTCATAAACAGTAAACGTTTGGATCACTGAAGCTGGATTGTTTGCGTCGATTATCTGTATAAATAGATTTTTTGTACATTTATGTGAAACTCCTGCGCAGCTAAGATATTTTTAACTGCTTATTTATGTACATTTTAAGTAATAATTGATTTCCGACTCTATACGCTTGGGATTAAAAAGAAAACTTAGTAAATAAGTTGGAGGATACCTTTATACAAACAGCCATCCAACGTAACTTTTGGATTTATATTATTACAAGCGATCAGCCCCGGCTTCGCACGGGTACAATACTGATACTAAATACACTACAGAAAAACAGTGAACGTTTTATACAACCGTAGTAATAATAATTGCAACCCGTGCAAAGCCGGAGAGGATCACTAGTTATACCTAAAAATATTCTTGTTTAATCACTCTATCTATAAAAAAATCCGTTGCGTAGTTTTAAAGATTTAAGCATATATAGGGATATAGAGAGACAGAGATAGTGACTTTGTTTTAAACTATGTAGTGAAGATATATATTTAAAAGAGTTAGAATTGTCTGTAAATCTCCAATTAAATGTTAAAATAAAATGTTATTAACAATCTTACCATAACAACGCCATCATTTTGAGTACTAGAGCATATCCAGACGAGAGAGGAAAGATATTTCTCCGAATGCTCGACAATTCGAGTCGATTGCAACTGTTGATCGATCTGAATGATTTCAGGAGAGTGAACTGATTCGGCCTTTGTCATTTCGTATGCTGTTAATAAAAATAACATTATTATAAGCAAATGATCATATTATCTGTACAGAGGAATATGGAAGGAACAAGCGTTTCTCAGCAAGAAACGGAAAAACATGTAATTTAAAAGACAAAAATAATTTAAATAATAATTTTAAACATCACTTTCGTCAAATCATATGCCACGATATTTGACTTAACCTTTTTGTATGAAGGAAAGAGAAATATTACTCTACTACTGGTACTTATTATCTTGTGTTTGCTACAAAAATCGCAACGACTTATAAATGGGCACTTAAAGGGTTATGGTGACGAACTTGATTGGTTTACCTAAGCACATGGTGTTCTGTTCATCATCATTATCATCTTCGCTGTCGTTGCGGTAGAAGACGCTGTCACCGATGATGCAGCCGCCGTCAGATGTACGGCCTCCGTTCAGATTGACTCCGGCCGCGCAAAGCAGACTCATACGAGGCTCCCCTTCTGCTATCGGTCTGAAAAAGTTGACATCTTTCAGTATAAGAAATTCACTTATTCCGAGTGTCTTTATGTACACGAGTAGTAAAATTCTATGGAAATGAGAAATTATAATAGACACCTTCGCCCTACGCCTTCATTAGGCCGAGTTCGCGAAAAATATGCAGATTTTGATTCGGCATAAGGCCGTTTTTTGCGGGAACTTTGGAATTTATATCAATTTTTAATTATCTAATTTATGTTTGTGTATACCTGCAGAAGATAGGTACCGGTACCGGTACGCCCCCTGACGAAAGAGAAACACTCGGACCTTTCTGTCCCTGCACACTCTTCCCGGGCAAACTCCAGCCGTAAGCTTGAGTACGACCGTCTTCCTTGCGCACGTGGGCCCGCACCTACATGATATGTACGTCAATTTCTCTTTCCCAAAATTAATAGGTAATGCCATTAATAATTTATCGAGTATATTTATATACTATTGGACAATATCTGTTTCCGGCCACTTTATTCGTGTAAAATTAATACATATTCAATTTTTAGGTAATATTGTCTCTAACTTCTATATATTTCGTATTAAATAAGTCTATATTAAATTACCGCGTCAACGTCTTTATTTCGAAAAATATACTTACTATAAAATACTCCTCATATACATGGTAGGTATTTAAACGATTTCAGATGTATATTTAAGGATATTATGTTCCTTAATTTATATTTACTTTTGAATCCCCAGTATATTCAGCACTTTATCATTCCCTATGTCCCTTAAGTAAGCAGCTTAAAAACCCATTGTAAAGAATAGACGTATGATTTTCGAATGCATCACATTAAGGAATTGTTAATTCTAAAACAATGAGGTTAATGGACTGATGAAAGGTCTAGCATAGCATTATGAAGATTCAAAATCATGAAAATATAATAAAAACATAAATTACAAACAAAACCCAATTTTATTTAAGTGACAACACATAATGTATACATAATATTATAATATGATAACACTACATAAAATTTACACCTACAATAATAATTAATAATATGAACAAACACTTAAGCTTATAATGAAAAAAAAAATTACTAATAAAAATCACAATGTACGTATAACTACAGTTTACTGATCTATTGTTAACTTGCACTCACTGATTCAACTGAAAACAGAAAGGATTTGGAATTATGCAAAGGGAAGGACAATACACAAAATACGATAACTCATATGTACATAATTGTAACTATGAAATGATTTTTTTGCAAAAAACAAAAGCTACAATTCCATTTGTTTTACTTTCAAATTAATGCAGATAATAGAATACATAGAGTTACGTCGATGATACAAAAATTGTATCAACGACTTGTGGGTTACTATTATTTACGTAGGAGCCATCGAATATTATGTTTGATATAAAGCCAATTACAAAGACAAAAGCAAAGGTAAGGTTACTAACTAGTGGAAATAAATGCCTAATTTTACGAATTAACTATATGTTTTAGTAAAAAGTAGATTTTTTAACAAAATTATAATCAACAACGTATAATCATGAGAATTCAATATGAAAAAATGTGCCCGGCAAATGAAAATGGTCTCTAGCTATTTTATTCATCTCTCGCCTTAATTCTTCTAACTGTATCTCACTGGTACGCGTCTCTGAATCATTTTTATTAGTATAAGACCGTCGGAGACTTCAGGGTAAAAGCCACCTAAGACCATCAACCATTCCGAAAAAAATATATAATAATTTGAACTGGTTATTATTATAATATTTATTTAATTAAAGGATAAACTTTTGTCAAATAATGTATCATTTATCCTTACTTAATCGACAATCCCGTCCCATATCTGTAGATATACTAACTTACATGGACGAGTCAAGTATTTTTTTTATTGTATTGTATTATATTTACCTGTTATTACTGTATTTACCTGTCGGAACTGTTCGTTCCTATCCTGTCGTCTATGATGCTGATCAGTTAGCTGGGTCTCGAGGAAGTCCCCCTGCGTGCGGGAGTGACGTAACGCAGGTTGCGGTGCGGTCACCGCACGCAAATGCGGCGTCGATAAAGGGCGTTGCGGTCGCTCGCTAGGGCTAAAAAATTAAATTTAATTTGTTAGTAAATTGATATATCTTGTTAAACCTTTTCTATACATCGCAACCAATACATTTTATCATATTTTATTAAACATATAATTTGGTAGATATTAAAAGATAATGTTAAACATTTATGTGATAAAGTTTTTAAATATGCAAGAATAAAAAAAACGTTCCATCTCTTTTTCGCAGTTTCAAATAGTGCAGGTTACAGCGCGAGCGGTAACAAACATATTTACTTTGTATATTGTGTTAATTAAACTAAATACATATTGTTAATGACGCTTTCAAAAATCGCTTAAAAATAACTTCTATCGCATTGCTTGTGATATCGTTGATTGTCATAAATATACACAAAATAGATTATACATTAAAAACTGGATAAGTGAGAAAGCTCTATAAGCGATAGTCATTCTATGGTCCCGACGAGCTACCTCCATAAGCGAGATAAACGGATTAAAGAGACCCCTCTATAAACGAGACAAATGTTGAGGTCTCTTGGAGTCTTGCTTATCCAAGTTTGACTGTACATCATAATGAACCGACATGATAATCACTAAAATATTATCTGTTGAAAAAAGTCATGAAAGATTTAATAAAAAAAAAACGCGAGCTGCAATTAAAAATTAAAAAGTAATAAATACTAATATTATAAATATGAAAATTACGATAGATGAATTTTTGTTTGAAGGTAACTCCGAAATAGCACAACGGGTACCGATGAAATATTACACAGATGTAGAACATAGACTGGAATAACATATAGGCTACCCGTTTATTGTACTTCTGCGCGGACAGAGTCGCGGGCGACAACTAGTATAAAGACAAAAGCATAGCGCGCAAGCAACACTTATAACCACACAAAGTCATTAGGTCAACTAGATTAAAATACTAGTCACCCATAGTGACTTGGTATTCTTTCAATGTGCCAGTTATTACTTTTACTAATATTATAAAGAAGAAAGATTTATATTTTTAAATGTATTGAAATAACTCAAAAAGTACTAGGCCGATTTCAAAAATTCTTTCACCGTTAGAAAGCTACATTATCCCCGAGTAACATAGGCTATATTTTTAAATTCCGCGAGCAACAGTTAGTTATGTAATAAAATAATATATTTACTTGAGTAGGTTGCTAAAAAACTTCCAGATACTCTGCTTACTCTTCTTGCCCGCGGATGCGTCGCCGCGTGTCGCTCGCACCATCTCCGTCCAGCGCACCGCGTCTTGCAGCTCCATGAAACGTTCCTAGAAACGACACAGTATTTAATGCACTTAATACAGTTTAACCTGGATAACCGACACACCAAAGGACCACAACATTTGTCACGTTTATAGATGTTTCTCTCTAATAAGAGTTAAAAATAAAAAAGGTTTTGACCCATGATGGGCTCCATTTTCCGCAACTCCACGACTAGCGCGTATTTTGCGTGAATACACTACTAATAAGAGTTTCTCGCTTATGGAAATTGTCGGCTACAGACGTTCAGATTTTTAACTGTATAGTTTTAACTGACGTACACATGTCAATTTGAGCTGCACAGTCACACTGTACAGTTTTCAGTTTCGCCTACATACCTCAGTTTTAACTGCGCCTTCGAACTGTACAGTTAAAACTGAGCTTGTAGGTTGGGCACAGCTGATCCTCGAATTCAATGTATTTCTATTATATTAAGCGTCACTTATAACACTTGGAAATGTTAAAAGATTCATTGGCGTTATAACCCTTTAAAACAGTAATAAATGAACAAGTTTTACTGATATAAAACTATATTTGAGGGTAGTTCCAAAACCATTCAGTTCTAAATTATAATTTACCTTATACTGATTACGTTCCATGAGTACTCGTGCCATTTCAACTCTGGTGAATCTCCTTCTCTGCGCCATCGGCACATCAGCTTCGTCCTCATTCTCCCCGCTTGTGGTGGAGCTTACAGTTTCCTAGGATAAATAAACATTACAATAATTTGCAGACAACAATATTACTCTTCTTGCTTTTGTGGGTTTTACACAAAACAATACACTATCTCTTTACTTATTCTGTACTAGTCTTCACCCGAGACTCCGAACTCTTGGAATTAAAAACAAAACAAATCTGAGTTCTTCTAGTATGTTCTAATTTTATATTTATACCAAAGTTTATCGAGTTTTAGTATGGTATATGTTACAATAAACATTCGTTCTATTATCAACATTTTCGATTTTTTATCTACATTTAAGGAGAGTTTTGGTTTTGAAACTAATTGGGGGAAGTAAAATATAAAACATCTACGAAAAATAAGATTGTTTCACTTTACTCACTTTCAAACGCCTGAGTTCATCTTCAAGTTGATTGACGCGTTCCCTCAGGGACTCTCTAGCTGAGTTGAGATTGGAAACCTCCTCTCTGAGTATCTCTTGCTCGCCGGTCAATTCATCAACTTTTACTATCAAGTCGTCTTTCACTACGTTCAAAGCGTTCCTAAGAAAAAACAAAAACTATATGTCAAATACACACTGACACACTGGCAGTTGATTAAGTATTAAGTTAAGTCGTCCCTTAAAATTATCTCATATTAAATCTACCCTAAAATTTGAATAACTTAAAAAGGATAAGTACAACGGTTAATTTAACCTATAAGTATTGTTAAGTATCAAGCAACAGTTGCTTTTAAAATTTTATAAATAAACTCACTTTGTAGCCAACAACTCGTTGTTCTCCAAAATAAGATTCTCAACTTCTTTGCCTGTTGATTTAAAAAAAAGATATTAATAATCAATAATTAATATTTAAATAAAATTCTAAAGCTATACATTCTGCAAGCTTATTCTGGCCTAAATTATAAAAACTGGATGATTCAAACGTTAGTACAACAATTTGTTAAAATTATTAAATAATTATAAAAAAACCAGGCACATTTATATGGTTAAAGCCAGGCATTAGGCCATTGCATTCCCACATAAATACCACAAAAATCAACTTACGCTTACCGAAGTAGTTATCGTTAACTTTTTAGTTAAACATCACAAGTTAGGCGTGTAAGTAAAATAGAAAATATAAGTTAGCCACATATTACAGAAAAGGTTAAAGAAAGCGATAGATATGACAAGCATAAGTATAATATAATTAAACTATATTTATTTATTGATTCAGTAATTATTGTGCTATTTAATAATTTATTTTATCTTGTTACTAGCTGTTTTGCGCGACTTCGTCCGCGTGGAATTATATAACATAGCCTATGTTACTCGGGGATAATGTAGCTTTCTAATAGTGAAAGAATTTTTGAAATCGGCCCAGTAGTTCTTGAGTTATTTCAATAAATACAAAGTTCTCTCTTTATAATATTAGTATAGATGTAATTTTAATTCTTCCACTAACAAGTAAAAAAAGAATTGGATATTGCGTATGTTGTTCACTATCCCTTAAATAGTTAGACAAGTTTTAATGCAGATTAAGATTCAATTAAATTTAAATAATGTTATTGCTAAATGAATCTTATTTTTATACTGCTAAAAAAGTAAAGTTTATGTTAAGTTTCAGGAAATACAATTCAAATTACCAATATTTTGAGCAATTATTAATATGGTTTTGTTTTGTTAAATAATGAAAAAAAAAGTAAATAATTGTATCTATAAATACCAAAAAACCTTAGTTGTTTGAACATTTTGATATACTGAGAAAAAGTAAATTAATCCCATAATAGACTCATTATATCAGATTCAATTAGGGACACATGAGTATAACATGACTATTAATAGATGACAGGCGGGGCGAGCGGCGCCGAAACGGATCGATGGATACTCAGCCATGATTATTCATAAGTAAGACCGCTAACAAAAGCAAGTATAAAATAAATACTATATCCAGCGTTGGATTAATGTAATATATATCACAAGAGGCGAATTTAAATGCGATGTTAGTTTAAATATCTATGTATCAATATTAATTAGTAAATGAACTGATATTGCTTATTAAAGCTTAGTTTATAAAAGAGATTTGGCACGATTTGTTTTCGTTTCTTTACCCAAGTCTTTAGTAATCATCTCGTTATAATTTAATTATTAACAATAACTATAATAGTTCCTTGAGCAAATACTTTACAATGAAAATGGATGATCTCGATATACATGCGTTAGTTTTAAGCAACTAGTAAATTGAACCTATTTTTACTGAAATCGGTTGTGCGGTTTCAGAGATTAGCGTCCGCACACATTGTAATACACGAGTTTTATAAAGGTAGGACACGAACTAAAATAACAAAGTTAGTCTCTGTTATAAAACATTTTGAACCACAACCCTTGAACAAAAGTACTTAAATTCAATAACTATTATGAAGCTTTTAACATGCAAAAGTTACTCACCGAAGTAGTTGTCGTTAACTGGTTGATGCAACGTGTTAGAACGCATGAAAATAGAATGAACAGCATTAGTTTTATCAAACTAACGGCAAAATACTGAAACGAATCTAAAAGTAAGCGCCGATCACAGACATCAAAAGTATGGAAATTGGAATTTAATCGTGGTCTTATCATTTTAAGACGCTTTTAGACATTGAAATGACGTTTCAGTATTCGACCAAGAGCAACATGACAAAAGTGGTTCAGGCTTTACAAATCACGCATATAACCGAAGGATTCCTCGGCCGTGTCACTTCTATGTACTATTCTTTCTCTTTAACAAAACAAAGACTACAATATGTAAACCAAAAGTCAAAGCAGTTTATTTCTATGGTTAAATTAGCAATTTATTTAGTAACCTGTTATTTTGTTCAAGAGATTTTAAAAAATCAAGCATATGTAAATTAAAATAGTGTCCATCGAATACGATGAACTTAATGGATTTCCATCGGTTGCATTTACATATTTCGTAACTATATTTAACCTTAACAAACCTTTTGCGATCAAATATTTGTTATTCATTTATTTTACGTAGGAAATATAGTAAATAAGGAATCATTACTATCTGATTAAAGTCAATATTTATTTTAAATTGCTGCAAGTTGTTATAAAATTTTCTTTCATAGAATTTAGTGTTATGAGACACGTAAATACAGATTTTGTTTTGAGTCACAAATGTAAATGCTTATTTACATAAACTAATTTGAATCCATTACTGTTGTTAACCGGCACAAATAACCATTAAAGTGTGAATTTTAATTTACCCTTCAAATGTATATTAAAAAGCCTGGACCACGATTGAATATTAAAAAATACTATAAGAACAATTTTATAAAAATTGCCAAATTATGTATTATGAGATTTTATTGATAGATACTTTAGTAAAGTGTATTTACTTTACTATATGTGATGAAATATCAGAATATTTCTTTTGAAATTTATAAATCAAACATTAGGAAAACATTTAAGCAAATGTCTATTTACAAAAAAAAACATAAAGGCAAAAAAATATGTACACGCAAATTAATACTTGTTATCGACGTAAGCCAATCCAACACATTACACTAATATTTATTTCTACTAAAAATAACTAGTGATTTCGTAATTTTCTGTAACAATAATCATCAGAATTCAACGGTATTAAAGTAATTATGAACCACTTTTTTATTAATATAAACTTTACAAAACAAGGAGTTACAAAATCTCGCAATGTATTCGTTCCGTGCGAGCATTGCACAATAAACAACAGAAACGTTACTGTTGCAGTATAACGCCCACGTAAAGTAATCAATTCTAACGCTGAGTCTCCACTGCGGAGGCACCTGTACAAATACATATTGTCCCCACTCTTTTTGTAGTTTAAAACCTTCGAGATCAGTATGTTTTTGTACAAGATATCGGCTGTGTAAACTCACTATTACAAGAGATGTAATAAAAAAGTACTCACTTGACGACGCATATTCGCCAGGATGCACCCAATTGCCTGCAATATTACAAAATTATTAAATACAATTTATGTCTCCAATTCTTTTTTTCTGCAGTTGATTTGAAAAAAAAATGACATAGTTTATGGCTGGAAGTTAGATTACCTGTAATATCAGTCTCATCTTCAACTACAGGATCTGAATCTTGGAATGCCAGCTCTTGGTAAAGTGTATTAGCACTTCTCTTTTCGCTCTTAGTATGAGACCTGCCAGTACTTGTCTGTGGCGCCACCGGCGATGTAGCCTACAATATTAATAAATTGTTAATAATAATATTAGATTTGTGCTCCTGAACTATACTTGAATAGTTTTATGCATGATGGGGTCGTTCTATTAAAAATTATAGTATATCAAAACTATTTAATCAAAACATGTCTAAAAATTATAAAACAGTGCCGAAAATAAAAAAGAAATTATGAAAATAATAATTGACATGTTTGACACATACATAGATTTAAAAACTAAAATGAAATATAATTTTATTCTAGTGATTATAATTCTCATGTTTAAACAAACATGGACATTAAAATGCTTTCAGTGTACAACAACGTTTAATAGGGGTTGTTTTTCGTACAATCTCGACAGCAAGCATTTGAAGGAATGTGTGAATAAAAGTGACCAAAGTCCAATTTGTCGTCTAATATCACAAGTACAATTGTTCACACCAGACAATGATATATCAATCATAAGGGAATGCTCTTACAAACATGAGCCTCGACAAAATTGCGAATTATCGAAATTCAATAATATTCACTACTCCTTATCTTGCGAATGCAACGTGGATGGTTGTAATAAAACGAACAGAGCTCAGATATCACATATTATATTATTTGCTATTGCAATATGGACTGCCGTTAAGTAACCATGACGAAAACGAACCGATTTGTTTTAATTATTGCGAATGTGCAAATAATTCAGTTTTACGTGTTTGTTTCTTTGTTTAAGCCTCCAGTGTCTGAGGTCTCAATGCCAACGGAAATCGGATATACATTAAATGGTACATATTAACATAAACTGTTATATTCTCTGTATTCATACTTGATTGAAAAATGTAACAAAACGTAAAGATCATTAAAACACATCTTAGAAAACAGGCATAGCACAATGTCAAATAAATTAATAAAAATATCTTTTAAACCATGTATAGTTTACGCAAATTTAACAAGTCACTAGGATATCATACTGTTCACAGTATACTGTATTCCAATATTAATGTTACAAGAATTACACCTACTTGACTCTGCTGTCTGATGGGGTCAGTTTGATGACTTTGTTCCGCAGTCCTGACAGCTGCTAGTTCAGATCCAATCGGCGGAGACGGCGGTGAGGAAGACAGGCTCACAGGACTACCGGGAATACTTTCCGTCTGCTCCACTATATTCACTGAACCTTCCAGTGACGCGAATCCGAAAGACATAGGCCCTAAGCAAAGAACTGTCATATATTATCTAAAATAGTAATATTTATTCTATTTTATTAATTTACTGTCATTAATATTAGGTTTCAAGTCTTTATAAGGCTGCATCAAAACAAAATAGCCGCCCAAACAAATGTTTCTAACATTACTAAGTAACTTTGGTGAATTTGGGTAATAATCCAATTACACTTTTATAAGTATTTTAAATCCAATTAGGAGGCTAAAACAGCTGTTTGTTACTAACAAACTGTATGTAACAAAATGTTTAGAATTGAATAATATGATTGGAAATGTATATGTATTTATAATTAGGTCATGTTAAAAAACTTACCACTGGATCTGCTAACATTGTTGAGATTGATACGTCCACGGACCTCTCCACCACGATCATTAGCAGCAGTACTGAGCAACAATTTTGTGCGCTCCATATAATCCATATGAGTCTTGAATAACTCCGTATATCTCTCATGTAGTTTTGCATACTCTTTCTTTAGTTCATTCTCCCTTTCCTCCAGTCGGCTGGCATGGTCTAAGGAGTTCTTGTGCTTTAATTCTAACATACGCACTATGCTGTCCAATGCCTCCAAACGACCTGTTAGATCTTTCCTTTCACCTTCAAAATGATCTTCAGCTTCAAGCAGCTATTACATAGAACAAATAGAAATTTGCTCAGTTTACTAAATGAGTAAACTGTGTTTTTAGATTGAGAATATATTGCAGATAAAAATAGTCTTATTTTATGTAGGTATATTAAATATTTTGCAGCAATCTTTGGGATTTCAATGTATTTTAAATCTTATTTTGTTAAAGTCTATTTTGACAAAAAAAATGAATAATAATTAATTAAAAGTAAAAGGTTAAATATATATGTGCAAATGCTCTTTGCTGACCAAAAAAAAATATGTTAAAGGAATTAGTGAAAATAACTTTTCCTTTACTATAACTAATAACTATGAATATTTGAAGAAATCATATCTGTGATATCTTATCAAGATATGACCATAAACATGAAACGTAAAACATATAAAAGTCCTCACCAATTTCAAGATTTACCTATTTATAAAAGCTACCCAAAAGTTATGTATAAAACACAAGAAACAATATTAAATTGTTGTCTGCTCATTGTCATAATTTTTTTCTAAATAAATATTACATTTTTGAAAGATAATTCATATAAAAACTATCTATTCAAGACATTTAAAACTTTACACAAAAGACATCTAGTTCTACTCTGAAAAAAATATTAACAATGAACCAGCAAACATTGTAGATGCAAATTCTAACTTTTAGTTATTGAGACATTTACCTTGAGTCTCACATAACAAAATGGGTCACACATAGTTAAATATTTAACACAAACTGTAGCATTATTTCACAAACAACAAATAATACATTCTTCATGTTTAACAACAAATAATGAACTAAAGTTGCACTCACAGCCTTGTGAAATTAAACAAAGGAAATTGAATCAAGGTCTTTAGATAGAAAAGTATTGGCGGCTTACTTTTTGTTCAGAATGCTTCCTCGCCGCCTTTTCGCGCTCGTACTGCGTCACCAGCTGTTCGTTGTCCTCACGCAGCAACTCCAGCTCCACTTCGTGCTCCTGGTTTGTCTGGTATGCAGAGTCCAAGCACTCCAACACATTCACCAGCAGCGGCATCAAAGTCTTCACGACATCTTCATCGTAACGCGCGATCATACGCTCAAATTCTTGATAAATACTACCAGCCAGAGATTGCACTTTTTCTGACATCACGGCATGGGAATCTTCGTGAGTCCCATATATGGTCTCGTTTGTGACATAGCCACTACTAGAGCTATTATCGAAATTCATTGTGAAAAAATGTATTGCGACAATGTAATTGTTACTATTTCTCAACAATAAGTTTAATGAATTTTAGTCGAAAACATGATGATTAATTTTGTGTACAATATTGAATGATGTCGTGATTAACGGTACCGTAAAATGTTATCAATTTCATAGATCATCGCAAAAGGAGACAGAAAAAAAGCGAATTAGCAATATTCTCGGTTATAAATATGCAGAAAAAAGTAGAAAAGAATAAAAAACTACTTCACACCATCGCTTCGATTGACGCATTCGATTCGATTGACATTGACAGTAAAGCAGGAAAGGAAGAGAAAACGGATACCAGTTTCCGGACACAGATATTAAAAAAATATAATCAGACTAAACCATTAGTAAAAAGAAGGGAACTATTAATTACACATGGAAAACAGGTGTCCTGAAATCCCAATTATAACGTTTGTAAAATAATACTAGTTAATGTAATCAAACAAGTATGCCTTCTCTGGCGGGAGAAGCGCTGCTATCGGATAGTGCTGTCAAAAAATAAGCTGACATAAGTCACGCACCTAGAAAAAACGTAAGAAGAGGGCGTTAATCAACTATCGTAATTTAGTGTCTCTTCTACCCGCTGGGTCAAATATCTATTTTTACAGCTGGCAACTCTGCACAGTGCACACTCATTAGTGATGGGCAAATTATATCACTCGAATAAAAATACTGGTTTATATTTTAATCTTGGTGATATATATCACTTTTCCATATCAGTAGCTCACTGGATATTGTAAAATAAGCACTAAAAGATAAGGCCAACTACGATTAAACAGGGTTTTTACTCGTAAATCGTTAGCAATTTTAAGGTTCGGAAAAACACTTTGTAGATACCGTATATGTATAGAAGTTAAAATCTAACAATACTTTTTAAATAATTTAGAACACAACATAGTTGCTTCCTCCACTCCTTCCGCTATGACATCCTTAAAAAATTGTTAATATATAATTTAAAAGAAAACTTACTTTATAACAAAATCTATCTAGACACACTGAAATTAAGTGGGTCAAAGATATATTAGCTCTTTTCGAGATAAATATGATTTTTATCACTCAATCACTATAACGCTCATACCCATCTCTACTTTGTTGTGATGTGTAAGAGCGTCCTTGTTTGTACGTGAAAAACGGTTTTTTGATCAATCTTTAACTTAAAGGTATGTGTTTCTTTTAAAATTTTCTTTTATGTTTACTGATAGTTTTAAAAGAATAGGTAAACACGTAAGAATAATCTCTTGAAGTATAATACATACTACGAAATATGACCAGGGCCCACGCCCTAAATGGTCACCGAACTTCGAAAACTTTACAAATGCATGTCTAAATATTGTAATTTTATTCAGATGCAGTCTGTTTTAAATTCTTTACTTGGTGTTTTTCTTCGGCAGGTCGGAACTTTTTCTTATAAGAAAATGTCGTCATATGAAAATGACGGTTATTTTACTGGGAACGGCACATATAAAGATATAAATCCGTTAACTACCAGTACAATTGGTGACTTTACACCATTCTATATTACTATTGCGGTCTGTACAATCCTGTTGACGTTTATGATAATTCTAAACATTATTTGCTGCTGCTCCAAGTACTCCGATTATTGGCTAGATCGTCACACCGGTTAGTGCTTCTGTTATTGTAAAACTTGTTATAACATGTCAACAATTTTACATTTAAATTATTTATATACAAACACTTATTTACTTTGTCTGTAACCTATCCTCTATCAATGTTTATATCTAAAAGAAAGATTGAACAATGTTAATATTTAGTTTGTTTTTTTCAGGTAATCGTTGGATAGTATCTATATGGTCAGCAACTCCCCATCGTCAGCCGCCGCTTGATTTCACCGAGATTGAAGTTCACGGTCAACCTTACCAGTTTGCATCGTACCCTACAAAAGATTATCAGGAGGTTCGTAAAAGTGAATCAGTTGTGCCGTCAATTTCACAACAACCATTGACATATCAAGATCTACACGAACGAGAGAGTGATATATAATAATGGCTTTTTTAATACTATATCCTGCAATTGCTGCCCTGGCTATGTTTGTGTTGACTGTTATTATATTGATACTGAGATTTGGTGCACAATGGTGTAAATTACGTCATACAACTTTTGCTGATCAAGATTATTATAATGATGATGAAGCTTATGAACAAAAGGTGTCTTATGCCTAAACCAACTGATCAACACACTGCCAACACACAAAAAAAACCAATGAAACATTATAACGATATAAAAGAAATTACATTTCAGTCCAAATGTTAACAAAATGCTACAATTTCATAAAGTTAGTTTAAAAAATCAAAAATTTGGACTTAAGTGTATTTATTTTTATAACTCACATTAACAGTTCAAGCTAAAATATAATCCATCATTGCCTTAGCACAAATGTTGTTTATTCCACTATCAATTTAATTCTTTGTTTAGTTAGTATTCAGTAATTATATCAAAACTTTATCCCTTTAGTGGTTATGGCATCGTACAGTTGTGAGCCATGTTAAATTAAAGGCTAAACATAGTGTCTTCAATATTCATACATATTTTGCCTTAGATTTAAGAAAAAATAGGATGTAGGTTCATATAGTTTTACAAAATTAAAAGAATTTTGTACTTATTATTCACTGAATCTTTTTTATTTTATAAATACAAAGCACAAAGACTACACAACTATAGGTAACAGAACATTTTTCTAAAGTTTTCTTTATGTTAATTCTACATCAGTTCGTTAACTGTCCCCACCGAGGATTCTGCAACATTCACCTTAAGTCACTTATTAGGATTGACTAGACTATATTTAACCTTAAGTCAACCTGCACTTATGGTTGACTCATTTTGGCTTTTAGTTATTTTAAATTCTGCTGTATGTTCTCTATTTTATTTAAAAATCAGCTCATTTATGCGGAAATGGTTAACAAAGTGACATACTAACCAAATTACTTGTTTATTTTGCTTACTTTTTACTGATTTTTCTTTATAAACTGTATAATGATTATCATGATGTTACATTCCAATTAGTTTGTTGTGTTTATTTGAAATACAATTTATTTTGCCGAATTATAGCATTTTGTTTTTAGCTTTTGCATAAAGAATTTAGAAGTTATTTGCATGTGTTTACATTGTTTTGTGTATTAATGCGATTGTTTCAACGGGCTAAACAAGAGTTTTGATTTTATTTAATTATTGGTTACCTAATGATATTTTTTTGCTAAAGACAGTATTATTTCTTCAACGAATAACAAATGTGGATGCCAACTGAATCGGTCATTTCAAAAACCTCTAAGTCACGCAATTAGATGTTGTCAGAAAAAAAATGCTTTCCAGAACTTGCTTCAAATCTGTTAAAAAAATTATCTAAAGAGCTAAGAATATGTCAATTTTAAGTAAAAAAAAGTATAGTGGGAAAAATGTGACGAGAGGTTTTAAAATGACTGATTCAATGATATACTTAGAAATTGAATTTCTTAAATGTTTTATCACAATTATTGTTAAGGTATTCAACTTATTTTTAAGCTACTTTTGTACGGTCCGTCCATGTTGATCTTATAACTTTGTAGTATTAGCCATTAACAATTCTATTGTAAGCATAATTTTTATATAACAATTGGTTTTACAGTTAGTGTTTAAATAGTAGTTTATGATGTCAATTATACCTATATATTAAGATGATTTTAATTTCTTTCCGTCCAATAAAGTGTTCAAATACTAAACTAACAAGTCTTTTTGTTCTATTTCCTAAGTAATTAAATTAATCTTATAAATAAAAGATCCTTAACCTCTGCCTACCCCTTTAAGTGTAGAGTATTATGATGTACAAAAATGTTTCTGTACTAGTGACCTGAGATTAAGTTCTTAAATAATCGATAGAAAAGGAAGAAATAAAACATTTGATTATAAAAACACTTTATTCATTAAATTAATTACTTCACTCCATAACCAATTCGTAAATCTTATATAAACCAGCATTCGCACGGGCGATTTTTTAACGCTTGTCATTCGCGCTTTTTAAACGATATTGCTCATACGCATCCCTAAAAATCACTTGTTTCGTTTGCCCAGCGCTCCAAATGCGGCACTGCGCGATAAATAAAGCGTCTCATTATAAAAGCGCTGCCGTACGAACAGATAAATTATATTTCGACACTATAGTTAACGCGCGTAATAAAAGCGCCCGTGCGAATGTGGACTAAAGGATAATTAAATAATGGTATGTACATAAAAACTCATATTTGGAATTAATCATCGAATTCGTAAGATTTCGTGATATGACACTGCCTTTGACCGCATATTTTAGTTATTGCATTTAAGTAATTACATTACTTGTACTCTTGGTATTGCTCATCAAATCATCAAACCGTCAGTTTGATGTTTGTACATTCATTGTTTACCAATAATCATTTGAACTTAATAACTAAGTTTAATTAGTCTAATCACTTTCTTCTCATTTTTAAATAATCTATATACAAAATCGTATATGTATCATATTTCCAGTATTAGAATTGTAAATCTACATAATTTAACGTGAAAAAGGTGGAATCATTACATTTAAATTGTCTTTATAAGTTACCGGTCTCAGGTGCATGCATATGCGGGTGGGATGATAGGAAAAATGTTGGTTCAATGTTGCTTTAACACGGCTTTTTCGGCCAGTATTGATATCGAAGTAATCATGTAAAATCTAACAGCAGACTTGATATAAAAGTTAATTACACACTTATACTAATTCACTAACATTGATTTCCGATTTAATTATCTACTCCTAGTGACATACTTGAACTATTTAACAATAGATAGCCGTAGAGAGATTTCTAACGGACATCACAAGAAGACTGGGTAGCATTTTAAACCGTTTTTCCTGGAAGCGACGACTATTTTTATGACAACCGAACCCTCGGAAATGGTACGTATACATTATTCATAGAAATAGTCTTGCGCTGGCTAGATGAGCTAGTGGAAAATTGATCGCAAATATGATACCGGTGATTCTTAATCTAGTCATTTTCTAGTGTACCGTACAATATCACTAAGTTATACTTTTCACCTAATAGGTTGATAATACGTTCGAGGCAAATGTACCTATGATGATAAAATATTACCAAAGAACTGGACGCTATCGGTATTTCAAAAAGCTTAGATTTTCTTGATGGCAATTACATTTTAAAGATATGAAAGCCAATCTGAATGGAAAGGCGTGTTCACATTATGTCGCTAATGGTAATTTGGTCGCGACAATTTTTTATATCACGTTTTAGATTATCACCGCAGAAGAATAGTCGTAGACGACAGTTGGTTCTTGGTTGTTAAGTTATATAGTATAATTAGTAACTCTTTATTGCTCACAATTTAATAAACATTCAACAGCAATTGTGCTAATTCTAAATTCTTCGGTTTAAATATATAAATCACGACACTTAAGCTACACGATTACAAGTAGTCACGACATGATAGGACGCGCCCTAAGGGTTCGCACAACAATTTTCAATTTTAAAACCAAATATTATTTCTTCAATTCAAATTATAAATTAGCCTGTTTTATTTCTATAGTATGCATTAAAAGAAATTGTATAGCATCAAAAATTAAAAATATTTTAGTTTAACAACTCTATTTGGTAATAATTCTTACTGAAAGTGAGTAAATACTAGAAAATATACACAGTGATTAGAATTATTTTATAAGAAGTGACAACTTATAATATAATAGCATAAGATGATAATGGTATACAAAAAACACCTAATTTATAAGTGTAAGAAAATACAATTACAATTAACTTTAATATAATTGCAATCGTAAAGTACAATTACATATAAAATATACAAATTACATTAAAACTTAATTATATTAAAATAAAAGGGTTATAGCAAAGCATATCTTGGTATAATACACCAAAAGTGAACACCAATAAAGTAGGTGTTGACAAAATATAGTATCACAATAATTAATATTGCTTCCTTCAATTTGAGGTAATTTAGACTTTAACAGACCTTTCAAATTAAGTAGTTTGCTGTGGAATACATTTAATCGTTATAAATATATTTGTAATCAATATCTAAAATATATTCAACATTTTAATCGAGTCTCATTAATTCCATTTTTTCTTATTTATTTGGTAACCATCGCATTTTTAATCAACACTAGACATCAAATCCTGAGAATTTGAAAATATATTACTCAATATAAATGATTTCACAACAAAGCACTTTAAGAACACCGTAAATACAATTCCTTGAAGATACTTTCATATGTTTATAAGACCACACTATGCTTTTAATGTATAAAATCAGTCTATTTTTAGCGCTACCGAATGTCAATCCAATTATGTACAAAGATATTGACCTGCCAAAGTCAAATAGCCTTTGTAAATGTATGATTATACTGTTAGAGATATGTGTTCATGACTAAACATTACTATGTACTTTATTGTACCTTTCACTTTGATACTTCACATATTCCCCCTTAATGCAACCAACACACCTTAACTTTTACATGACAGTTTTAACTTTGCTGATATAACAGTTATTCACAGTACAGTATTTGTGCACATAACTGTACAGTTTTGTCAGCCAGTACGATTAACAATCATGCAAACCTTAACATCTGTGGTCTACTTAAGGTACAATGTTTTTTTTGTACATCGAAGGAAAGACAAATTACGCGTCATCTATACAATCAATTATTTAAATATACAGTAGATATCTCACTATTATCAACTTTTATTATTAAAACTTATGAAGATAAATTGTAAAGACATTATCAGCAATAATTTTATTTAACTTTCACTAGTAGCATCACTCAGTTTTTATTCTTTATTTTTTTATTTTCGTATAGAAACTTATTTATTGCACAGAAATAAGCATAATTCACTTTTAGTATGCATTTTTAAAATCATTTCAGCCTTAAATCACAATTTCGATCAAGTATATGCAACACAGTACAGCTTTAATTATGCACTAATATGTCAATGGCATATAACGTTAAACAAATTACAAAACAACGTTATGTTACACTTCATACATATTTTCATGACCGACAGTTTACTTAATGGACCGTCTCAATGGCGTTTGCATTAAAACTTTACCACGAAATTGTACGCATAGGATGTTTAAAAACACTTTTTATTTGGCAGTATGTTCGTACACACTAATTTCGGAAAGCGTTCTACAAATAAAGATTTCGTAGTGTTCCATTTAATCACAGTCGTAGATCGAACGTTTTTTAGACTAGAAAGGCGATATTGAAAAACAATGCATATTAATCTAAAAAATAAATATGTATATAAAAATCTAATAGTGTATAAATAGTTACATCTAAAAGCCAATTCTTTAACCGAAAAGCCAATCTTTTCATTATCCATAGTTTCACTTAATAATTAATTTAAATCAAAGATTTTTGTAGAGAAGGATGTTTTTAAAGCGATACATTTTTGATTTTGAAAACGATTTGAGGTAGAATATTCGTATGGCCAGACAACAATATTATATAGATGTGTGAAGTGTTACACAACACGATTCTGTAAAAAAAGATTATGTGTGTTTTAGGTTTTATAAATTAAATTTGAATGTATTTGTAATATGATGAATAACGATTTTTTAAGCTGCTCATATCTTCCTAGGGTTTATAACACTAACTTGCTTGCTGTATTATAACATGTAAAAAATGGGACATCTATTAATAAATATTACAACATACGACTATTGAATAATTGCTTTACAAACACGCACATACTTTCATTATATACAAAAATCAAAACAATTATGTAAAGGCAAAAGATATTAGTAACAGAATTTGCTTCTATGTCGTCTTGTGTCAAAAATACTTATAATAAAAATTAGAAAGTAACTCCATCGAATGGTTTTCTAAAAATACAAATATTCTTTTACTGCGTTTATATACTCTGCGCCTAGTAGTTTCTTGATAATGGTACAGTATAAATTATTGTTGGTTTCCACTGCTATAATACCCATTATATATTGACATCCCTCTTATTATGTTTGAATAAAACAGAGATGACAATATTTTCTTATCTAAGTGTTACCATAGTTACCAGCAATGTATCAAAAAGTTATGTAACCGTTTTTTCTAGACGGATCTTAACACCTACATCACTAAGTATATAAGCAGTAAATGAATATCACTATAATGAAAACATCTACATAATAATGATTTAAAAAAAATATTAAAGTATTACTGATTAAATGTATAAACAACAAACAACTAAAGTGGACAAGTAAAAAACTGTCAATATTTATATCGATGAAATTATTTAAATAAATTTGATTTGATATTTATTCTCAATTTAGTCGATATCGATTATTTTTTCTCGTGCACAAGACAACCTATATAGTAATAAGGTGAGGCATGATAAAAATCTTTAACTAGTGAAATAATTGAACAAGACTATAATAATTAAACTAACCCTGCGGGTGTGTGTACGGAACTTCGCGAGTCACGTGGTTTTATATGTAGGTAGTAATAATAAATAATAATATTGGAAACTATAAAACCTACGTACTTATTAGTTGACACACGTGTATGGGGCCACGGGGATTTCTCACTAAACGTCAACCCCATACATAAAAAACAACACACTTGCAATCAATTACAAGCAAAATTGAGAACAATAGCTGCGATTTTTGCTATATATCACAGTAAATTAGCTTTACAAAAATAAAAACCACCACAACTAAGTTTTAGTTTACGATATGCACAATAATATTAAAACAATAAACGGAATAGCCTTAACAAGTTATACCTACGTATTCGGTAACAAAACAATATCACTACTTCGAATGTCCCTATATAAAAATTTAGTAAAATAAATGCTCCTTTGTGATATTACTCGAATATAAAACTACGAGGTAGGGTCGGAATCCTTCGCGCCAATGCCGCCTACTGTCCACCAATGGCTGACGTCGATTAACTGTGAAAAAAAACCACATTTATTACATATACAGGCAAACCTGGATTAGCAAGTCACTGTATGGTCCCGTCGAGCTACCTACATATGCGAGAAACTAAGATTAGAGAGAAACGAGACAAATATCGTGGTCCATTCGACTCTCGCTTAAACCGGTTCGACTGTATTAATTTTTAAATTTAGTAAATATTAAAAACTAGCTGTTCCTCGCGACTTCATTCGCGCGAAATTAAAAAATATAGCCTATGTTAGTCGGGCATCATGTAGCACTCTAATGGTGAAGGTATTTTTGAAATCGGCCCAGTTAAGAGAGTTATTTCAATACATACAAAAATACAAATCTTTCCTGTTTATAATATTAGTATAGATATAAATGGGTGACCATATTGGGAGTGGTTAAAGTTTGATGTGATCGGCCGTGGCGATATTGGCCAATGTCTTCTTGATCCGGAGCGCCGTGAGACGCGCCGCCGGGTTCTGGTACCAGCATTCCTTCATCACCTTCGATATCGAGGACAGTACCTAACAAAACATTACTTTACTGTATTCCACTATTAAAAAATAACAAATAAAACGGAAACTTATACTATGTCATATAAAGAACTAGCAAACCGCCCTGCGCACGGGAACAAAGCTGATAGTAAATACAGAAAAAACTGTGAACATTTTATATAACAACCATACTAATAATAATATCCGTGCAAAACCGAGGCGGGTCTCTAGTTATATATAAGCCTTCCTTTTCAATCTCTCTATGTATTAAATAAAACGCATCAAAATCCTTTGCGTATATAGGGATATAGGCACAGAGAAAGCGACTTTGTTTTGTACTATGTAGTGATGGTATCCCCACCACGATTAATAAAAAATCACAGGATTTATTTATTCAAAAGCAGTTACACCTGTACTTTTTGTTTAATCTCTTAAAAATACGTAAAAAGCATACTTACAATATCCGAGTGCCATCTATTAGGGACATTAGGTCTCCGTTTCTCCAAGCAAACGACACGTCGCATGTCATCAAGGCTGGGGTCAGGCGGCACACAGTCGTAATAAGGAGGTTGATATTCATCCGGCATTATCCCACATCTACGCGCCATCTCCCACAAAACTAATCCAAAGGAATACACATCCGATCTTTTGTATGGATCGAACTGACGCGAATCCATACTCTCGTCCAAAACCTAGAATGGTGTGATTATAAAAAAACTAGCTGTTCGAACTTCGTTCAGAATCAAAAATATAACTATGTTTCTTTGTGATAACGTATTTTTTGCTATATTACCTCTGGTGCCATATATCGTTTAGTGCCAACTCTATTAGTAGATGGAACATCGACAGAGTCGCTGGCAACATTATGTCTCACCGCTAAGCCGAGATCGCCGATCACACATGTCAAATTGCTTTTCACAAGTATATTCTTCGATTTTAAATCCCTGTGCGCTATCGCTGGCTTACCTAAAATCATGTTACCAGTATGAAGAAAAACTAATATTGTAATTAATTCATTTAAGGAACTCACTACTGTTAATATAGCTATAGGAAATTGTAACAAACCTAAAATAATAACATAAACAAAGCAGAAAAGAGTATCGACCGCGAGTGTGTAGTTTTATTTAAAAAAACCTTAATGGTCGTTATTTAATTAATAAACTTAGTGCAATAATTATAAATAGTAGTAGAAGCTAAATTAATAGTACCTTTAGTGCCAACAATATCCATATGAAGATGAGCCAATCCTGTTGCAATCGACAGCGACATCTTTATCAAAGTGTTGGAGTCTATAGTGCGGGACGTGAGGAAGTCGAACAGCGAACCATTCTCATGATAATCTGTTATTAGCCAGAGTTGCGTCCACGTTCCGTTATCTTAAATACAAAGAAGACTAACTGGAAGAAGAGCTTGTAACAGTTGTAAGGTTTGACTTTAAAGTGTGATGTATCATTATTTCATTTTCTAACCGGGATGGTAGAACAGTACAGTTAATCGGATTTATTATATTGAAATGAAGCTAGGTACAGATTAGAGGTAAAAAGCTAACCTTTATTATCCGCTGCGATGAAACCAAGTATATTTTCATGTCGCAACATAACAGTTTGATATATTTCTGCTTCACGGAACCACGAGCACTCTTCTCTTGATGAAAATATTTTGACCGCGACATTTTCTCCTCTCCAGCGGCCCCGCCACACCTCTCCGAAGCGACCCTTGCCGATGATGTCCACTAGTTGGATCTGTCTTGCGATCGACCGTTGCACAAGTAACGGTAGCCCTATTAAAAAGGGAAAAAACCATTGGTTAATACAAATCTGTAACTGGTTGTTTCAAAAAGTAATAAGTTTAGATGATGTAACCTATTTTAAATGTATGTATACGATTTCAAAATCAACGGCGACGATTGACTTTGTATGAGTCGTAAATGTACAAAAACCCATTTTTGTATTCAACAATCGACATGAAAAATAGCTTTGTATATTAAAGATCGAAGAGATATATACGTGTCATAGAAATGAGGTCTCATGAAATTTAAATAGGGGCCATGTTATTCTAAAACGAGTACACGTGCCTGTAACGATTCGTCTAACTTGTGAAAATAGAACATTGTTTGTAAACTATTATTATATACGTCATAACTACAAAGTCAGAAGGTGTTACAAATTAATACTACTAATGAATTATTAAATACTGATGAAATGGACGATGATGAATGTCTTAGATATTTTTCAAAATAGCTTTTATTGATTTAAATATCATAATTTGTTTGAGTAGGTAAGTAGTACTACTGTTTCTGCAGTATCTTCCCAAGTATTTGTATTTTAGAATATGATAAAATATAAGTAGTCATATAAATCACCTGATCCTGAACCGGAAGTTGTAAGTTCAATCATATCTCGTATGGTGGCGGTGATCGGATGTCGCGCCTCGCACAGTGACTCCTCGGCTGGGTAGAGCGGTCGGGAGCCTCTTTCCTTCACTTTGCTCGACCTCTTCGCCCACCAGAAGCTTATAGCGGCACACACTCCGAGCACCGTCAGACCCATCATCCACGGCACCACTTGCCATGCTGATGCTGATGTACCCGTCTCTTTGGTTCAGAATAATATTTGTCATATCTCATATTAGAACGCGTATAAGCATCTACATAAATCGGATTGTGGTATACACAGATTTCATTTACCATAAATTCGTAAAAACCCTTCACCAGTTAACATTACCATGAATAAAAAGGCACATATTTTTAAATGTTATAACATTTAAATGAATGAAAAAATGAAAAAAATCTAGTCCAGAAGACAATATACAGTTCTTAAATCCGCTACTTAGTACAAAATATTAAAAGATAAATTACGTATCTATAATTTAAAGATTACTTGCTCTAATGATAAGATGATCTTACTAAAACGTTGAGAATGTAAAATATTCGATAGTGTGTGTTACATCAATTTAGCCCTTAATACGGCCTTAGCACCGATGTACAAAAAACAATCTAGTATACATGTATCAGTAGCGTGTAATGTGATATTCAACTTAAAATAAAATAAATATAAATAAAGCAAGCTTCATGCAGCAAATGAACAAACAAAAAGCAAATACATTATCAATCAATTTTATTGAATAAGTTGTTTATAGTTCAATCATTGAAATTAATGTCCATCACCTTTATATCACTTCATAACCTTAGACGTTACGTATTTCGTGTAGTCAAAATCTTTGGTGTCCATAATGGTGCATGTTTTAAATAAAAGCAAAATTAAAAACTGTTAGAAAGTGATTGTAGAATTGCATGCAATTAGTATTAATAAAGAAAAGCTAAACAATAGAAAAATACCGGCTTATGATCACGTATAAATGTCGACTTGAGGAAGATTCCATGATCGCTGTGTCGTCGAATGATATGAGTTCGTGAAGTGTACGCAATCATCTCACTACACAGTACTACACCCGTTCCACAATCGCTGCTGCCACTCTTTTTTCTGAATTCATTGACAATATTATTACATTATTATACCCTATGGCGTAAGTTAACCAAGTATTTTTTTTTCTACTATTATTTCAATCTCTATATACGAGTATCTTATTCAAACGATCGTTTATAAAATACTATTTTATTTGTATCTCAAGTTCAAGTAGTAGTATTTGACAATTGATTTTTTTTTTCCATAAAAGCTTTCTTACTAAAATAAATAAAAATATTCAAAACAATTTATTTTTAGAATTAGCGCAAAACCTACTTCATAATATAGAAATTGACCAAAGTAATCACTTGATAGACATATTTAATGTAGGTTTTATATCCCAATATTAACATTCCATGCAATTGTATAATGCACTCACTGTATTATTTTGCTTAATTGTTAAATTGCCCGTTTGTATGATCGAAATTTATAGCGCGAGAGCGAGCATGTCGAGTAAATGTTGCTTACGCAGACGTCACATAACAAAGCTACCCTGACAGGCTCCCTGACGGTTACACATTCCCAACGTGTTCCGTACCTGTAAAGATGTCAACATTACAGAAGTCCGTGTCGCAGCAATACATATCGGCGCTTTCGGCTTCGCGACACCAAATAGGCCTGTCCCCAGGAGGGAATATCGTTTCTTGGGGCCAACATCTACATCACAAATCAGAGCGTTAGGCAATCGTAACAACGCGTCTTACTAGTACACTAATACGGTGATCAATGCCGGTCTACGGAGAAGAAAACTTAGTAATATTAGAACAAAAACATAATCGTAGGTATATTAGCCATGCGGGACTGCGGGTGTCTGGTATTATTGGGTTCGGTGGCAATAAGCGAGAGTGCTCAGCTTAGTGAGACATCGAGGGCACTACCGCCACGTCGCTCCTACCTGCCGGCTTCTTATGGATCTCCAGGCGAAGGTCGCGATTGCACATGTCATGTGACTTACAACACTCTATCACCACCGACTCATTTCTAGTTCTCGTCGTGGAGCAACTGAAGGGGTGCTCGATGGGTATCAGTGATTTCAACTCGATACAGCTGCGCCGCAAGTGGAACCAGCAGACATTATGTTTTAGTAGATTAAAGCGAAACCAATGCACACTCGGCAAATAGTCTTTGTTAACATTACGGCACATCATTCAAAACATACGAATTAATTATCTCCGGGCTACGGTCGAAGCCGTTGCCTTTATCGCTTAGTAGGTACATATTCAAATCACTAAATCATAAGCGATAATGTTAGAATATTGGCATCTCAACACAAAACTTGGGAAACTGGAAGAAGTGGCATTGCAATTATATTCTAATAGTACACCAAACAAACTCAAAATTTGCATTGTCAAGTAGGTATCACACGCCCACAAGTGCAGAACATCTTACCCATGATCGAGGTATGTACCACTGTGTTTAATATTTCTTGGGAAATCTCATCAGAATTGCAGTAATCTTTAAAACAGCAATAATATCTTGGCTGCCTGCATATGATTGGATAGCCTTCTCGATAGAAGGCCTGGCTCGTGTTCATACACCTTAAGGCCAGCACTCTACACAGGTCAATCGTTTTATAAAATTGATTAAAAATGTTGTAAAACATTAAGTTTTTTCATTAAGCCGTTAGAATGCAGGTTTGTGTTGAATATTTGCCAATTGTTGAGAGACTATTCTTTTATCAATAAAGCATCACAACCATTTAACAGGCCTATACTAAAATAAATATGTACCTATGCAGTACCCTTAAATATGTATCTGTATTTTTAATAGTTACTTGTGAGTTTGTTTTACCAATAAATCTTTTAAAGATATTGTTAAGTGTATGTATATTGTTATGAAAACTAAATTAAAAATCCAAAAACATTTTTACTAACGTAACATAAATTGCCACAACACAGAGAAGCTTACTTACTGGTATGAATATTTCTGTATTCCATTTTCCAAAGTTGTTGATGCATAGCAGAATCCATCTGTCTCGCATGTTGAGTTCGGGCAGCTAGGACTGTCACTGTTGCAGTAACACTTCAGACCTGCCAATATATTAATAATAATATTAAAAATAAGAAAGTTTTGGGAGTGTCATATTCAGTACATTGACAACCGACGTTTTTATGGTATAGGAAAACAGAGACGAAAAATGGGCAATTAAATAAAATTCAATGATTTGAGTCAATGTCAAGGAAGCCATACTAGGATAGCATGGTAACTTAGGCTTAATTAGAGTAAACTTGAACTACCGCGTGGGACGTCAGATATAAAGTACTACTCATATTAAAAAGACACCACCACACAGAAGACAGGCGTGTAATGGAAGCTATTCCGTGTTTCCTCTGGGGAGTGTGGTGCCGGAGGCCTAATTTTAGATTTTAGTCTTTCTTTCCCCACCCTTTTCTTTTAACCCTTAAATGCACAATGTTGTTTTTAAACAACATACTAAACAGTAATACATACATTTTCTAGACAGTCTGTATATGTCTATTACACGAATATATTTTTTTAAACATAAAACAAAAATCATGCATTTAAGGGTTAAGGAAATGATAGAAAGAGGAAGTGGATTTGGCGTAGGAGGGGACGCGTCGGAAGGGTGAAATTCTCTTTCTGTGCTACCCCTCCTCCGTAGAGGTAAGTCAACGCATCTGCATTTGCAGATGTCTATTGGCAGCGGTCGCTTCGCCGGTGGCCGCTTGCTCGTTTACCATCTTATAGTATAAAAAACATTAAACAAAGAACTATTGACGAATAAACAGTAGCTCCCTACGAGTAGTAGCCAAAATATTTATAGAACTATAATTATCAACATGCATTTAAGCAACTCTTGGGTTCACATAACAATGTTATGACGTCGACTATATTGAACATTTAGACGGCGTCTAAGTACAGTATCGAAAGTGAAAATCGCTACATTTCAGAACGAATTTTTGAAGTTTTATATGCGTAATTTTGTGAAACTGTCGACGTATAACATCGAAACATCACTTTCAATATTTCATTGAGGAATCAATTCCAAAACGTAGTTTTAAATAGAAAATAAGCAAAGGTAAGAAGGAATTATATTAAATAATTAATTGTAACACAAAACTAAACAAAAATGTTCATAGCTGCGAGCGGCGTTCACTCACGATAGTGGCAGTTTCGCAAGGTCACACATTTTCAAATGGGGCGATTACTGACGAAACTGAATATTCGACACCCTACAAAGGTACATAATGACGAATTTTATTATTTACGTTTGCAATTTGGGAAAACTCAAGGAAAATAATTTTTATTTGTACTATGAAAGTATACATCAAGGTATTTAAGATAAAAAAATCTACATTTTTCACTTACAATACTGTACTTTTGTTCTGTACCAAGGCGCCGTCGATTAAAGGGTCTAACTAATAAACAACTTTATCTGTAATCTAATAATAAAACAAAGTCAATACATGTGCAAAAACACTGATTGTGGACACTTAGGGTACACTTAAAAAAATTGTTATTTAAACAAACAGCTTGTGAAATAGCATAAATTAATCTATCAGAAAATATAAAAAACAAATAAGAGAAAGTTATTGATCACAATCACATAATAACATATTATAGGAGTTTTATTTTGTACTGATATTCAAACTTGTAGCTCGTAACAAAATAACTCAAGATAATTTATTTGTTATCTGTATATTATCAAAACAGTGATGATGTTTTAGAATTATTATTCAATATTACATAAACATTTATACATACAAACATACATCACTGTTAATAAACTTTTTTTTTTAATTAAATGATTAAATTGTTTTATTTTGAAAGTAGGTAAGGAGTTTTTTTTGTATAATTTATGGCTTGTAATAAACCACAGAAGGGTCTTAATTCCTGGGCTTCGGGAGGTTCAATTTGAATAGAGGAGCTGAAGCATAGAAAACCATGTGTGCTTGCTGGTTTGTGACTTTCTAGATCACAAATAACTATTCAAGTAAAAGAGAATGGGTGATCTGGTCAACAGCAACGACCCATATGTCATTGGAAAGGTCTTTGCTTATACTTTATTTTTGTGTGACAGTAAATGTGTAGCTTATGGGATTATCGTGTTATTGTCAAAAATAATGGCAAAGTGTTTAGTTTCAATTAGCTTCTACTTAGAGCAGACTTACATCTATTGTACTGAAGTTTGTTAATATTTGCAGGGAATACAGTTGGAAGTGGGATGGGAACGTTTTCTTAAAAAAACTGTGGCAAACTAGTAAGCGGGTACATGGTTTCGCTGAAAGAGCGAAGCGACAGATGCTTTTTCTACCGTCTGAACGAAGCAGGGGACTCACTGGAACAGGATATTTCCCCTTCCTATACGCTGCCAAATTATCCTACCCTTCCCATCCTTTTCTTATGAAATAAAGATGGGAAGATAAAGTGGACTAACATTAAGCCTCCCGTACTCATTAAGCAATCATTTCACTACTTCGGCGAGTCCAAGTCGCCGTTTAGTCGTTTGGCACCGTATAAAATAAAAAAATGTGCCTACCTGTCTCTCTACCCCTGTAAATACTGACAAAGTTCAGTACAATAGATATAAGTCTGCTCTTAGTAGAAGCAAATCGAAAATGTATATTTTGCTATTGTTTTTCACAAAAACTTCAGAACCCCATCACCTACAATTTACATTAATTAAAAAAAAATAATAAGCAAAGACCTTTCCAACAATATATGGCTTATTGCTGTTGGCTAGGTAGGCCAAAGTCTTTCGGACTCTGCCCAATGCCTTTTAAAAATTTCAGAAAATTATTGTCCAACAGATTAGTAAAGAGTAGGGTTTCGGATTACAACCTAATTAGGTAAATTAATATCATAAAATAAATTGGTACAAATCAAGTTGACTTTGTTAACCGGGTCATTATTACCAGATGACAAAATAATAATCTATATGTTTTAATGGATGAATCAATATAATATAGTACAGAGTTCTTGAAGGTTAAACTTAGTTAAAAAAAAATGAAAAAACTTTATACACATTACATAAATAAAATTTTTAAGTTAGTATAAAATTAGATATTTTACTATCTTTTGCTCTTGACTTACTCTGTATGGTTTTTTTAAGTATATATGTATATTCTGTTACTCAGTGAGGTTTCTAAAGTGAAAGATTTTTTTTAAAATCACCAAGTAATTTTTAAGTTTATTCATTAAATACAAAATTACAAATTAGTGTCCCATATATTATTTTTTTTTAATTATTGTCAGCAATATTGTTTCATAATTAATTTATTGCTATCACGGGCAAATGTAAACAATGAATCTGATTGCAAAATATTTTCTAAACAAAGTTTTATTGTTTACATTGAACTCAAGGCATAGTGTTCTAACTATAAACAAGATCATATTATGATGTTCTTAGAACTTATGGCTTAGTTTTTAAAGTTAATTGAGGTAGGTTATGGGATTTTGTTAGCTTAAGTTGTAATGGTATTTGATCATTCTTACTCATAAATATACCAGCCATTTAATGTAGGAAATTCCTTGTAAAACGATTTTATGGCCGCTTTTATTTTAATTGAATACATTTATCTTTAATAAATTTGTGATAGAAATCGTAAGAATTAATATAAAACAAGCAAACAACTTACCATTGACAAGATCCAACTTCCGCCAAACGATAGTTATCAACAGTAGAAGCCATTTTCTTCGATGAAAAGTATCCATCGTCACATAATTAAATACAACCATTGCAAATTAGAGTTTCAATACAACTAAACACTTGTTATTGACACTCAAATAGCACGGCCATTGTAATGTTCGCGTAATAAATGACATTTTCACATTAAAACTAAATAATCGTGCATAAAACGCTAAATATGAATACAAAAAATATATCTAATATATTTCTAAGTAAACTCTAAAGGAAATGAATGTAATATATTAAAAATAAAGTTCCCTCCGTCCGACCGATGATAGAATAAATAACTTTGTTCGCGTGAGAGAGTCACAGATAAGCATTAAAATAATATGTTGCCATATGAATTACGATAAAATGGCTTCTACTATCTCATTTTCGTTATTGTACAATACTGGGTTACTGATATAAACGCTTTTTTACGATGTATACCCGTTGGGAGATGAAAGTAGTGACTGGTGATCAAAAGGTGACCATTTGCAATAATTTTAACACACTTAGGTATAATGCAAAAGTGAACCATTTTAGAGATAACAAGGTTAACATTTTTTTTAAATGTCAAAAGAGCTACTTTATATACAGCGTGTCCCAAAATTCAACGTTAAGACAGTGCCAGTGCATCATCAGACTGGTAATTACATAGGGAAAATTAATAAAAAAATCTATTTTTTTTTAGTTTAAAAGTTATCTTAACTTATTTGAATTTAATTGCTTTTTGATACCCGACCACTTTCAATAATCCACTGTCTCTTGGGCTATAAGCATAGTCCTATTTTCTTATTTGCACTAGCTAGCTTAGTAACATAGCTGTTAATTACAGTTAAAAATGGGACCGAAATATCTGTAGTTTAAGTACAAAAGAATTATTACTTTAACTGTTAGCTTGAAATTTTCTAATATTTAAACTGTTCATCAACTTTGAAATAGTACTGTGAAAAAAAATGTATTGAGGGTACCGTGGCATGTTGTTCCAAAAGTTGACGCAACTAATCAAGATTCTAAAATGGTACAATTTTATGGTAGAAACATGCAAGAACCCTGTTAATATTTTTTTCAAGT
>QDHC01005077.1:974596-986567 GCA_013186455.1 Papilio dardanus tibullus
AATTTTCCCTATGTAGTTACCGATCTGATGATGCACTGGCACTGGCTTAACGTTGAATTTTGGGACACGCTGTAGAAAGACATTTAGAAAGTATCAATTTAAGCCTGTTTTTTCTTCTGATTAAAAAACCGATTTAAAGTGGGTTTTTATCAATATTAAACAATTATTTTCCGTCCAAAAAAACCTGCAAGACCAATAAATATCTATACTAAAATTTTAAAGATAAAAGATTTGTGATTTTGTATGTGTTGAAATTACGTAAAAACCACTTGGCTGATTTCAAAAACTCTTTAACCATTAGAAAGCTACATTATCTCCGAATAACATATGTTATATTTTTTAATTCTGCGCAGACGAAGTCGTGAGCAAATGGAAGTTTAAAATAACGGCCTAAAGTTAAGTTCGCTTCATTTGCGATTTTTTTTATAAAAATAACATTCCTTAATTATACATTTTTGGAGAGCTAAGAAAACGGTTATTATTAAAACTAATCTGCATGCCAAGCTTCGTAACGATTTCTTGTTTTTTTTAAGGCTTTCTAGTGGAAATTAATCTCAAAAAAATACTGGAATAATCTTATTCTTCGTTGTGCATTTAAATTTCATTTTTTTATCACCTTAAGTACATTTTTGACTTATCGAAAAAATAAATAAAAATCCTAACTCAAAAAATTGTTCACTTTCACATAATCCATAACTTTCAACTAATCGCATTCGGTCATCACTATCACCTCCCTACGGGTACTATCTTCGAAATCGAAAACAAGAAATTATGAACTGATCTACTTGCTTTATAACGTAACTTAAACTTTTTTTTTAATTCCGTTCGGACAGAGCGGCTTAAAAAGTATAAAAACTTTCCTCATTTTTTTTTATTAATAACGCTAATGTTATATTTCCATTTTTCGAAGGCAGAGCTAACCTGTTATTGCGAATACTACAAAATTGCTACGTATTCGTACTTTATATGTCACCCTGGTAAGGTCACTTGTCCGCTTGCTTCTCTCCAAAAATCGGCAATTTAGATTATTGTCACTGCAGCAATACTATCCTTATTCAAGTTCCAAGCTAAGTTATTCCAAGTTCCCTTTTTTTGTTATGAAGGAGTTAGGTTAGGTTAAATTAAAAACAGGAATAAAGAAAACTTTGTCTGGATACATTTATTTAAAACTCTATTCTATTTATGAACGGTATTCTTATATGTACTTATTACATGTTCTTGAGTCTATATTGGTGACTGATTTATAATGAGAAATATAAGAATCAGTGCATTCAATAATTATTATTATTATGGAGATCTTATTGTATTTATGACATTTATATGTTATACACTCTGCTCTTAATTAAAACGCTTAGATAAAAAACTTAAAGGCGGTATTTAGCAGCGCGTAGTATTGGGTATTTGTCGCTGGTGCAAAGGCCGCGGAAGTCGTCCATGGAAAGATCGACGATCGAGACTCCCCCCAAGCCTCTGGACCTGGAATACAGAAGAGTGAGTAAACATTTCCGCACAATGTAGTAAAATAATACAGACAGAAAAGGACATACTTTATAATATGGGAAATAATCATTTTCAAATTGTATTAGTAAATAACTTACTTGACGAATGTTGCCTTTTGTCCGGCCGTGTCTGGATCTTCGTAGCTCACCCATAATCCGCCTTCACCATTGTCGTCGGGCACGCGGAAAGCGTATGTTCCTGCAGACAAACGCAATGCATCAGTTCATTAATTATTGCCATATCAAAAAAAGAAATATTAATAGGTATTTACATACTGATAATAATAATTTAATAGGAATGCGAATTGAGATTAATAAAGCCATGGATAAGAAGGCATTTCAATAAACTAAATTAGTGAAAATAATGACATAGGTTTGGGTCTGGGTACAATATAAGTCCATATCGAAGTGTATGATTTTAGGCTATCAATGTGTAGGTAATATTAGAAACAACAAACGAGAAGTAGCGGTAAGCTTGATAATTTGTTAATGTACTTTGTTCTAATTGAAAAGTTGACAACGCTATTAAGCAATCCTCAAAGCTTAGAAATGAGGTATCTACCAACCAAAAGTATATGATAATTCTGCATCCTTGGTTAAGCCTTTCTCTGAAAAAAATGTAGCTGCTAATTCCCAATTATTTTAGTAAAGCCAATAAAAGAAAACTATTGATACATGTAGATTTTCTGTCGCCGATAGAGAATTATTTAATTGTCTTATTACATACCGAAACGTTTGCTCGGGTCAGTCACTTTTCTCAAGTGAGGACGCATGCCTTTTTGGTGGCTAGGGTTGATCAGCTTAGCGCACACTTCGGGATAGCTGAGAAGTCCTTCGGTTTTCGTGTACGGCCCTTCATAAAACAAAGAAAATATTACTACTATTTAACTATACACATGCATTTTCGCAAGTCAATTTGTAAGTAAACGCAATGTATATTGGCGTCGGATCAAATAAGCTTAAGCGATCCGACGAACGATTGCTATAAAAAAGTGTATAAAAGGGACAACGGACACTGACATATTTGAATATCCAGAAGTCAGAATTACGGCCGGAATTAATCCAATACTGCGTAGTATTTGATTTGGTACGTCGCGAACACGAGTACTCTTCTTCGAGACGTGCCAACTCAAAGTCTTTAGATTTAACACGTCCAGAACAAGAGGACATGACTTCTGCTTGACTTAACCACTTAAGTGGGTACTAAATAGAGTGTTACAGGTTGAAAAACAAACCTGCTTCACCGGGACCGTTAGCGTGGAGAGGCGGAACTCCAGAGATTTCACTGTCGGAGTCAAGGGCCCAGGTGCGACCATATGTGGCGATACCCACAACGATCTTGAACCCAGGAGCGCCGGCTTGAGTGCTGAAATAAAGATAATGCTGTAATACTACTTAATTATATGCTGGGCTGCTATCTGTACTAATATTATAAAGAGGAAATGATTTTATACATATTGGAGTACACCAAAACGTACTTAGTCGATTTCAAAAATGTATTAGAAAGCAACGTTATTACTGAGTAGCATGGGGTATAGTTTTTAATTCCGCACAGACGGCTGGCGACCAAAGATTTCTTCTTTAACTTAAGGATCTTGTCCTTGTCGCTAAAAACTAGTACTATATATTTTTTTGACTCTATACGGAGAACCTAACTTTAAAAAATAATGTGCATTAATTTACCTACTAGTTTTTTTACTTAACATAACCCTAGTCTATATACAGCGTGTTTAATACTCAACGGTAAGCCAGTGCCAGTGCATCATCAGAACGGTAACTAAATAGGGAAAATTAATAACAAAAATCCAATTCTTTTTGTTTCAAAGTTATCTTAACTTTTTTGAATTTAATTGTACTTTTGAATTTAATTGATTTTATATTATTTTTCCCTATGCAGTTACCGATCTGGTGATGAACTGCCACTGGCTTACCGTTGAATATTGGGACACGCTGTATAGATCTAAAGGTACTTACAAATAGTTAACAGCAGCATTGGCGTTAAGTAACTCGTTTCTGTTCTGTGGAGTGTATGTCGGCGCGGTGTAGTCGGCTTCCTTCGGGTTCCTCTCCGGAGTGTTGTAGTCGAAAGATTCCAAGTTCACGAAATCAACGTGGTTTATGATAGCAGGTACATCGATGTAAACTAAAAATATAACAGATAATTAAATTCATGTTTATAACAAAACATATTTGTACATGAAGGCTCCTTCGATTCTTTGGGAAGTATTATGTTTCATTAATAGTTTAAAAAATATGATAGCAACAGTAAAAACCCTAAAACTGTTAATGCGATAATAACGAACTATGAACAACATCGTAGGCTTTTGGGTTAACTAATACTAATAATCGATATTTTACAAATTAATTAATACATTTTTTAGAATGTAAATTAATTTTCATTTACTGCAATAAACATTTTATCTCATCTCAAAATGATTGTCAGCTGATTAATATTATATACAATTTATTTGCTTATTATGTAAATACACGCACGTACTTGACTTCAATAAGATTGTATTCGTCAGCATTTGTTTCTAGAACGCGCAAAAGGTTGTATTTTATGTGTCGTAACTTTGTGTTACGTTAGCTACAACCTCGTTTATTATTTCTCTCCACAATATATGACCACGCTATATTGGAAGATTATTTCTAAGTATATTAATATTTCTTTTAACCATTACCGCTAAGCTCTAGATCTGCACGTGGGTATGGTCTAGGAAAATATTCGAATGGCAGGATTCGACCCAGTGTGTCCCACACGGCACACGTTATAGGAATCTCGTCTTTAAGATGTTGGCGCATCTGCTATGATACGAAAAGACCACTACGTTGGTGGTTATGATGTGTCCGTATGTTTACTTACTGGAGGCATTTACGTTGGGCAGGATAGTAACGGACAGCTGCATGTTGGGTTTGAGACTGAGAGCCTGCTTCATTTCGCGCACGAGCGCGGTAAAGCCTTCACGATGTTCAGTTTCCTTGTCGTCAACTGGTGTAGTAGCGAAAGTTTTCTTGATTCCGTGCCAAATTGAACCTATAACATATGATACATTTTAATGAAAAGGTTTTTTACTTTAATATATTTGATAACTGACAAAAGTTAAGTAAACTATTCTGATTCTGAAATTATTGACAACCAAAAATACATCTAAAGTATCAAGTTAATTGTCACATATTTTAGTAAAATGCTAAAAGAATTCATTCATACCCCATGTAGAGCGGATCTTCTTTGGCTTCATCTTGGGGAACTGCCAGGCTAGGTCAACGCCCTCGAAGCCGTGTTGTTCAGCCAAAAGTACGGCGGAGTTTACAAAGGCGGTACGAGCTTGCGGTGATTCCAGCTGCATCAGAAAGCATAAAACTTAGTGGATAGCTCTAAATATTAAGAAGATAAAAAAGCGCAAACTGTTTTCTAAAATCCATGAATGTTTCCAGTGCCTTCACTAAAATAACTGTAATTATAGGTAAATTGGGTTTTACAATAATTTACGCCCGAAGAATTTTTCTACTTTCGTAGCCTAACAGAAGTGTGTTCTTGTCAGTAGCCATTATTGTAACGGAAGGTAAAACTCACTCACCAATAGATTGTACTTTTGAGGATCTTCGGTGTCAACATCACCTCCAACAGACAGCATTGGTTTCAAAGCGGGATATTTGCCCTTGAAGTTAGTGATAGCTCGGTAGTTGGCGTGAGTGCGGTCAACATCGAGGTTCTCGTTGAGTGGCACCATCTTGTACGTGTCCGGATGGACGCCGGCATATCCGTACATCAAGTGTGTACAGAACGAAAGTGCCTGGTCCAAGTCCAACGGCAGCATACGGGCTTGAGCTGGATAAATGCATCCTTCAACTATATTATGATGTAGTAATAACAGTTTATCAGTCAATCTTATGTGACTGTAGGGAGTACGGGTCCCTAATGGGACCCTAAGGTAACGGTTATGGGTATGGTATGATCAGGGTATCACTTATGGGATCGACAAAAATGTAGGAAACTGACAATGACATTCGATAACTCATGTGCTTATCACGTGTGTGTGAGATATCGAACGTCATTGACAGTTCCGTACATTTTTTATGTTCGCTATCGAATCGCTTTGTATCGCATATACTTTGGGTGAGCCCCCAGGTGAAGACGTAGTCTTTACGAATAAGGAAAAAATATTTTAAAACACAACCTAACAAGTTCCATAATTTAAATTATTTTTTGTCAACAAAGTAATTAATTTCGTTTAGTAATATAAAAGTAAAGTGAGACTATATTAACTGGGCTAAACTTAGGTCGATACGTGGCAATTACTGATATCGTTGACTGTTTAAGACCTTTGGAAAATACGATAAACAATCATTGTTTAATGTGCGGTTAATCAATTACCACTATGTAAATGTATTACCTTAACCAACGCACTATTTTATGCATGTCGACGTGTAGTATAAGCTAGTAATATAGGGAAATGTGCTAAATACTTTTTACCGATGTTTCAGTAATGGATACTCACGAATCTGTTTAGATTAGTTTAGTACTGAGTATTAAGTCCTTTATAAGTTGTGAATAAATACTGCGACATGTAAAACCGCGGACAACAGCTAGTATAGTTGGTAGGAAACGAGACAATATGGTTGAATGTAACACAACACCGTGTAGCATGGTCGATTGTTTAATCATGCGTGGGTACAGAGATCACGTGTATCTTCCATTGTTTCCTTCAAATTAACCACTTAACACTAAGTATGCGAAAAATGTGAATAAAACACGATGTTTTTTTATAAAGGTAACTTTTCGAAAAAATATAGTCAAATTAGGTTAACATTTTACACGATAAACTGAATTGGGCGTTGACCTCCGATAAGAAATCTCTCCATACTTGGCGATCCCGTGCCATCCCGACCAAATCCTGAACGCGGAGCTGTCTTAGGTCTTTCACTTTGGGTTATCGTATCACCCTAGTTAGTTAGTGTATTTTTAAGTTAACATTTCGAAGGCCATGACGCGATGGTAATAGGAAAACTTATGCCCGTTTTCACCAACCAACCCCTAAATTAGTTTTAGATAGAAATCTTTTTGCTTAAGGGTCTCCCTAAAACTAATTTATTCCTTGCGGTCTATAGTGACACTTGAAAACTATTGGTAAAAAGAAAGTAGTGTTAGGTGACATTTAAAATGCGTTAAGGGTTACCTAAAATTTAGGGATTGTTGGTAAAGACGGCCATGAGACTCTTTTTGTTTAATGTTTTCAGTCGGATGTTTATAGTTGCACTTACTTACAAGTAAACATCCTAATTAAAATGTTTGTATACCTATAGATAAAAGACCATTAAGTTCTGGAACAATTTAAATTGTTTGTTTTGTTAATGTCATTAGCGATTATAAAGGTCATGTGTGTCATTGTTGTTCTAAGTAACTGATAGTCTATCGCTGTTACTAATAACATTAATTATCTCTGAAAGCCAACATAAGGTAAATAACAACTTAGGGACATAAGTCAATTAAAAAGGGCTGATTACTATGACTTAGTTTAATTAATAATTAATCTACCGATTTAATAATGATCTATACAAAGTCTACATAGAATTAAGTAGAGTGCTCCCCATTTGAATTTTTCCGGAATCTATAATGTACACCCTATAGCTGCAGTAGATACATCTACAGCAAACCAGTAGCTGGCCATCTATAGTTAGTTTCGAGGCCAAGGCAAACGATTCTGATTTAAAATTAAATTCGTTGTAAAGGAAAAAAATATATACATTCGATGACCTCATCCTTAGATGAATGTGAAGGTCCTATGCCATACTAAACTAAGCAGACTCGTTTTTTAACTGGTTCAATTTTGCAACAAAAAAAGTAACTCTTATAGCTTATTAGATAGCTATCTATTCGTGGTAATTTAGTTTTTAAATCAGTTTACACACAAAAAATTACAAATAACAAAGACGTAATTCTATCTTGATAGGAATAATAGAATAACTAAACATAACAACAACGAAATAGTTCTATTGTATATTTGTATTCAACGAGTTTGTCATTAACTATTTTTTGTTACCTTCACCTTCACTTTGCTATTTGTAGAATATAACATTTGTATTTATAATATGAATTCTATGATCTATGAGGAAAATAGCAAGAACCAATGCATCTACAGGGTAACAATCGACGCAAGCAAACAATTACCTTCTTGTAAATTATTTGTCTTATCTAGTTTTTCTACAGTAGAGTTAAACTTATCGAGTGATCACTTAACGAATAAGGGGTATATTTTTAATGTTCGCTATCGAATCGCTTTGTGGCGCATGTACTTTTGGTAACCCCCCCAGGTCCCTTAAAACGATCTAAATTACTCAAAATAAGTAGGTATCCACGTTATTGTTTTAGCTAAGTCCATTGCTTCAGAATTAAGCGGTGTCTAATTCTACAGCTTCGTTAGACCGAGTTCGCGATAAAAACAGACATGCGCCGAAGCAAAATCTCCATTTTTTTCGCGAACTGGGTCTAATGAAGCCATGTGGTAAGAGGTTCTCTTTGAAGACTAAAGTTATTGTTTTTCACGAATAAAAATAGCAGCTATACGACTATTATTATCTAATCATTAGGTATAATAGCGTCGTCTATAGGTAATATTCCAAATTAGCCGTCGTTAACAAATTGTCAAGGTTATCTCAAAATGTAAAATACAGAGATTTATTTTATATTAAGTTTTTATAACAACTACTATAATATTAAATCTAGACACATCTAGAAAAGTAAGTTGCAGTAGGTATACTTCGGCTATACTTTAAAAGTTTTTTACATTTTATTAAACTAGCTATTGTTCACGACTTCGTCCGCGCGGATGTAAAAAATATATCCTATCTTACTCGGGGATAACGTACCTTTCTAATAGTGAAATAATTTTTGAAATCGGCCCAGTAGTTTTGGAGTTATTTTAATACATACAAAAATACAAAGTGTTTCTCTTTATAGTCTCACACTTTATACAACTATAAAGTGTGAACTCAAATCTTATGTAAGTCGAATTAGTTATATAAGCAATTTGCACCCAACTGTTTGCATAGACGTAGGCAAAGAACACATAGTTCATCAGATTGTTTCTTTGACTTCGACTACCTATTTCTTAACACTTCATTATATGTAATTTAACTATAGGTCTCATCCTTTTTTTATCTATTTAACGATATTTCTGGAAACTTGCATATTGGTTGAATTTTAAAGTAAAACGCCGGATAAACTACACAAAAAAGTCTTAATTCCAGAAAGACTAGATTACATTAAATTAAATCAGGTTCAATAATTCAAAGGTTCGTCAGATTCCGGATATTAATAAATTACTTAACTCCAACTTAACTCAGTGAAGCCTTTCTTAAACGCTGAGCTGTGGATTAACTATTAAAATATAACATTTTCAGTAAAACCAAATATAATAAGATAATGAAAATTGTCTATGAATGATAGAAGTATCATGTATCATGAAATACGAGTATTTCGAAAATTTTAAATTATGTAATGTATAATTTAAATTATAATAAATCGCTTATTTTAAGAAACATTACGCACAGCAGTGATAAATATTTACTTACATTCTCTAACATAGCTCCTACTATCATAGTAACAGACGACTTTGCTGACTGGTGTTGGTGTGTTGGCGGCGACAAGCGCTAAGACAGCGACAAAGGCGATTAAAGCCTTCATATTGAAATTCGACTGATCCGCACGGCGCTTCAATGGCGAATGAGCACTCTTCAAGTCCGCTCTGACCAGCCAGTTTGACCGTAACCGTGAGGTCAAAGATTAGTAACGAATGCTATACAAGCAATATTTATCAAATTATTGTCAACAGCCACGGCCAGCGATAATCTGTGACCTGCAACATCGTTAAGGAATTGTAAGAGATGTTTTTAACACTGATATTATTTTATACTAAGTATTGTAATTAAATGTACAGTATACCTATTTACAATACAATGTTCGAAGATATATGAGATAACGAAGCTCTTATCTTATTCGGGTGTATGGAGATAGAGATGGTTTCTTTTGTATTGCATGCCAAATCAAGTCATTAAGTGCGATCTATTTATTATCAAAGTTACGCGTTGAATTCTTTTACCTACCTTTGGTTTAAATTTTGAAAAAGAAAAGGTTTTCGGTAAAGCTACTATATTATTCTTATTGCTAAACACCTTAAAACACATTTGCGATTTGAATAAAAGTAAAATAAAGGTCTTCCGCTAGCCGTAAGACCAATCCAGAAAAAATAGTGCCGTCCCTTTATCTGACCATTTATTTTCTCAATATCTTCGTAAGTCATAAAAAACGTTCTTAGAGTTTAAAACATACGTAGGCATTAATTTATGAAGCTGAGATTTGTTAGTCTTTGAATATTATGATGATGTCATATTATTAGCAAACGTTGTCGACTAGGCTAACCAGTTTTTTTCCTCGGATTGGAAAAAAAAGAATCGAATGTTATTACCCGGCACTGCTTAAAAACTATATTAGGTATAATAAAAGAAAAAATAAGAATGGAAGTTTAAGTATAAAAAGTCATTTAGTATGTACAAATGCATTTGGCAACAAGATTAAAAGTTTTTCCAAAGTTAAAAAAATTTTAGCAGGGGGATTTTAAGACAGCGTCTGCTTCCTAAAAGGAAAAGCCTTTTTTGGCGCAACTGGTACTTAATATGACATCTTACTACTTTTTTCGTTTCAAACTAGGACTCAATGAAATACTTAAACTGGATCTAAATCCGACCTGTGAAGAGTATCGAGGACATTTTTCGTTCAAAATTGGTAAAGGTAACTAAAATCTACGACAATTTGTTCCTTTAAAACAACAACGTTGAGTAATCGCATCACGAACCTTAATTGTGTAATGAGTGTAATTGCCTGTGATTAATACTGATCCCAATCTATTCGGTTCCGACTTTGTCAATTAAACAAGACGTTAGATGGAGGACTACCTATTAAAATTGTTTTTTATATAACCGACGTAATTTTAAGCGTTTTCACAGAACACTAATCAGTATTAAGTTAATCAAATTCATCCCTATATTTTGTTATACACCCTATACTATACTTTATCATTTGATGGTTATGACTCATCAGTTAATTCTCAGAAATGATCTAATTCAGTAATTGATTTCTTGATGTTTGGTCTTAATAAACGATAAACGACTAATAGTTAGAAATAATCACACTAATAAATACTAATTATTCTCAGAATTGTCGCACAAAAAGTTATTTCGCACCAAATTATTTTTATGACAATCAAATTCGCGAAGATCTAAGAAAAGCGAAACTCTCAGCAAAAGTGAAAAAATGACTAGATACCATAATATCACCTTTTCTGTTATGCTTACATATTTCATAGAAAAATATTAAGTGTCCAATTTTCTTTGATAATTAAGAAAAAATATGATACGATAATATGAAACTTTTCCCTTTTGATTCGCATATTTATTTGTTTCGGGTAAGAATCTACAATGAAACTTATCAAGGTATCTCTAATTTAAAATCGCAGAAACGTCGACTATTTAACCTTAATTATAAATCGTTATATTTTTTAATATAGGAAACAGTAGGTATCATTGCGGCCTTGTTCCACGAGTCAAGCGAGATTGACGCTCTCTGCATACAAAGGTAATGCTGTTTTGAAGTGAGTCAGGTGGTGATGCAAACAAATTATTGTTATCGGCCGTTTCCTTCAGCGGCGAGACTCATTGTTAAATCAAATCAACGCCCACATCTACCTACTACTTGTTTTTTCTTCGTGAATAATATCAAAATTGCGATTGATTGGACAACTTAAAAATGCAAAAAATATTTGATTCTTGCACTTTTAGGAATGAAAGGTTAATAATTAATTAGAAAACCGATGAGAAGACGTGTCATCACTGTTTTTTTAAAAAACTTTTTTAACAGTATGACGTATTACTTTAACTTTTCACCTCATATGGGCAAGATGATTCCTATTTGGATGGTTCCTTTTATCTTTGTCTAGTTATTAGAGTTCTAAAGTTTACTATGTTTAGAGCAAATTATAAGGATAGATAAGTTTGTCGTTGTCATCGGGTAAATCCCCTCTACTCTGTAACGTATATTTACATCTGGTTTTTCCTGGTTAGTGTAAACAAAATTACATTTCGCTTACTTTAACCACACCAAATAGAAGGTAGCTCTAAAGCCTTGTTCACACCAGGATAAAATTTTAGTCGAGTAGCAAGTACTCGAAAAAAGTAATAACTAATCTACTCTACTAAAATATTGCTGTTCGCAGACGGTTAGTCACTAAATTACTTGCTACTCGACTAAAATACTATCCTGTTGCGAACAAGGCTTTACAGTCTTAAGGTAGGTATTCCAGGCTTGAGGTATCTGAAGGAAGAATGCGCTCATGCAGGTCACCTTCCTGCGTTTTAACATTCCCGGCCTAACCAAGTTTCATACACAACTATAGAATTTTGTCACATCCACGCAAAGC
>QDHC01005077.1:987025-1000679 GCA_013186455.1 Papilio dardanus tibullus
TGAGGCTGTCCTTGGAACTGGCCCTGTGGCTGGCCTTGGAGTTGGCCCTGTGGGTGTCCTTGGAATTGACCTTGAGGCTGTCCCTGGAATTGTGCTTGAGGCTGGCCTTGCGGGTAACCTTGGAACTGAGGTTGACCTTGCTGTACCTGATTTGGATGGTATCCTTGCTGATAACTAGGGGGAGCTTGGCCTGGTGCGTATTGCGGAGGAAGTTGTCCTTGAGGATGTCCTTGGTAATATTGTTGCTGGCCTTGGTATCCTTGTTGCGGTGCTTGATGGAATTGTTGTTGTTGTTGTTGGAAGGCCTGTTGTTGCTGGTATGCTTGATGAATCTGATGTTGGGCGCCCGGGACAGGTCTACCGTGATCGTCAACCTGAAAATCATTTGAATTATGATATATATATTGAAGTAAATAAGATTGGTTTTCTAAAAGTATATGTTTGACTACTTACCAAACCACGCTGCTGTAGGTATCTTAGTTCTTCGAGTCTTCGTCTTTCAAATTCTTCGTACTCCGATTGAGTGTAAATTTGATTCTCATCGATGGGTTTCCATCCTTTAACAATCAGATTGTTACAAATATTACTTTAATCAGTTCAAGAGTTTCGTTAAATAATTTGAAGACAACTGTGAGCTTAGTGATGTTTTGTTTCAAATAACTATTCATAAATGTAATGAAAATACGAGTTTTATTAAAGTTAAATTTGTTTGCAATATTTACTTTTCCATTTGGTACAAGATATAACTATAACTATCTCACCTTCATCCTGATTGAAATTTGCCTTCTGTGTTTCCGCCATAAACTCATGGAAGTCGATAAGTCCGTCACGGTTGCGATCGTTCTCTTTGAACACGTGTTCTCTCATGCGCTCCATTTCTTCAGCTCTCTCGTGCAGATCCTTGTTAGGACCCCCCGGTCCATAAACTTTGTCCAACTCCTTGATAAACAGTGCTTTGACTTCGTCAGCATCCCAAACGCCGTTCCCGTCAACGTCTATATGCAAGTTTTTATAATAAATAGTTTTGTTAAACTTCCACACAACTGATGCTCAATAAGAAGACAAAGGGACAAGGAGCATGATTGCCTACGGTGAACTTAAGGACTTGCTAATGCAGTAGCAAATAAATGGGATACACAACGTTCATGGAACTACCGGCTGAGAGATATTGATAGTCAGATAGAGAGCAGGGCCATTTCCCCAACCCTTCTTTGTTACGTGTCTATTTCTTGCAGCGTCAATGACCTTAATTGTTCTTCATTCCAGACAAAGTAATCCATGCACAAGCAGAATATAAAACATGTAAATTCAAAAGTGACCGAGCATGAGATGTGACTTTTTGGAACTGGTTTGGAAAATGTATCAAATTCAATAAACCAATTAGTGTATAAAAACAAACATTCAACTAAACTTATACAATCAAATGACTTCTAGGTACATAAACTAACTAAATATAACCAAAAAAGTTGAATAAAACCTGTAAAAAAATCGACAAAGTGCAAAATGTTTACATAGAACAAAAGCAACACTATACAATGATCTAAAAAAAGGTGTAAAACAAAACAATATAAATAAAAACGTCGATCTACATAAATGAAACTATTTCTCTATGGACCTTACCATGCATCATGAAAAACGCTTTTGGGTTGAAATCTTTTTTATCCATATGGTCGGCGTTTTTCCATAGTTCTAATAACTGTTCCCTGGTCACAGGATGATGTAACTGCCACAGATAATAAATATAAAGAGTTAATTATTGTCCAGATGTGACTCACCGTGCATCATGAAGAACGCTTTGGGATCAAATGCTTGGTCCATATGGTCCTGCGATTCCCAAACCTCCTCCAACTGTTGTTTGGAGCCAGGGTGATGGAGCTGTGTTTACACAATATCTACATTTTCTAGCTACATTTAAATTATATAACGTAAAAAAAAATAGAATTCGAAACACATAAGAAAACATAATAAGTTTCAGCTAATAACATTTGCTGTCATAACACTTGACTACAATATTACCTATCAATCTACTAAAAATAAAAAATTATAACAAAAATATTATTGTATTATTATCATATTTAAATTCGTTGACTTCCATATGACTTGGCAAACAAAATTTTATCCAATAACTAACTTTATTGAATTTTCTATTATATTGTTTTAACAACAATGTTTCATTTCACAGGAAACATACCAACTCTAAGGATCTTTATATAAATAATGCAGTGGATATTAAAACACAATATGTAGTAATTTTACATTATAATGAAAACAATACCTGTACAACACAGCAGGGAAATGTAATCTACCAATAATAAAATCGTTCAAATTCCTACACCGAATCTATCCATAACAAATATTAATTAAGCATTATCTTTCCGCTTATGACAAACATGCGTCATAATTTTCCCCTATGCTTAATAAGTTTGATTGATAAATTTAATTTCACATTGAACTTGGTCATAAAATAACTTCAACATTTTGCATAAACATTTCTTAGAAATCTTTCTGTAAATAGTAAATTAAATAGTATATTCGACTACAGCAATATGGGCAATAGTAAAAAATATAGTTTTTATTGTACTTACTGGTTGGTGATGTTTCTTTGCATCTTCTTCTTCCTTAATTTTATCCATATATTCCTTCTTGTGAGTCTCGTCCATTCCTTCTAATTTTTGATGTTTCTCAAACTCTTTTTGCATTTCATATTCCTGTGGAATACACATTAAATAATGACTGATGCTAGTAGTCTTTAAGAGTAACAAAACCTATACTAAATAATTGCTTATTACTATAAAAGTTTGAGTTTGGAAGGAATTCCTCGGGCTGTCTATCATCCATGTAAACATCTCTTTTATAACATTAAGAAAGACTAATTCGATGTTGAATAACTTTTAAATACTCTGAAGTGTAATGGATTTGTCATGTTATTATGATGGAATATGACAGAAATGTGATATATAGTACAGTAGAAATGCTTTAAGGAAGAACAAAGACTCAGCATTTCTTGAAGATATTGAAGATGTTCGAGTTTTTGACTCATATATGATGTGAAAAGCATCAGTTGAGGATTGTTGTTATTTTAACATTTATTGCTACCATATCTTATCTTCGTAATAATTAACAGTGATTAACACAAATAAAAATCACCTCTATCAAAATAATCCTTTAGCCAAGGTCAAAAGTATCCTTCTATAATTATAAAGAGTAAAGATTTTTGATTTGTTACTTCTAGAAATAACTCAAAAACTACCAAGCCTACTAGCTGTCGCTTGCGATTCCGTCTGCATGTAACAAAAATAAAACATAGTAAGTAGCCTATGTGTTTTTCAATATTGTATTATACATCAGTACTAAATTCACTGATAGTTTTTTAGACATACTTTCCATCGAACATGCATCCTGGATGGATTCCAGTGTAATAAAAATACTAGCAAGTTTTTAAGTAATTTACCTTGAACTGTTGCTTTCTCTGTTTGTCTGCCTCTTCTAAATCAGATGTTGTTTTCTTGATCAATTTCTTAAGATCTTCAATTTCAAATGTATGAGGATTAGCATGATCTAAATGTTCATTTGATGGTAATTTTCCAGTGTTTATTTCGAGTTCATTAGTTAACTCAAATTGCTGAAAAACAAATTATTTAAAACATTTTCTTTATATATTAACAAGAAGGATAATATACATTTTATGTTAATACATTTTATTATTTGTGCTTATTCTTTAACAATAGGTAACAATACAACATTGTATAATTCTGTCCCCTTTGAAATTTCAAGGACCCGATCACAACATAAAAAAAACAAAATAATATTATAGCTATCAACACAGTACTCACTTTTGTAGCTAAGTGGCGGAGTCTATCCAACTCACGTCGTTTAATTTCATCCAATTTAGTCCTTACATTGTGATTGACAAAGTCCAATTGTTCAGCTATTTTTCCGGACTAAAGGTAAAACACAAAACATAGTAGTAAAAAAAGCCAGCAAGTACAAATAGTTAAACGTGGAGAAGTTAGAGTCAATGGGACTGCAACATTTGCTTCACTTATAGAATATTCTCTCTAATCGGAGTTTCTCGGTTATGAAGGTCATCCATCGGGACAAGGGAATGACTACCACTTGTAGAGGCTTCTCGCTTATCTAGGTTCTATTAAAGTAATAAAAAGTATACTTACTCTTACATCATCTTCATCGGCTTTTTCCAAGCGCTCACGGAAATCGGGATCACTTTCAAGAGCTTGAACTACTTCTTTTAAATATCTGTGGTATTCCATATATTCCTCCTGACAAACAAGCACACATATTAAAATATTCCATACATAGGCTGTGTTAAACAGGTTTAATACAGTTTTATGCATACAGTTGGACAATTGAACATGTTTTAAAAATAAAACAAATTGAATGCCAATGCTCTCAACCTTTTCATTTTTATACTGGTTTAAGACCAAAGAAATTAAAAAGTATGTTTTATAAAGTTCAGCTTATTATAAAGTCATAGACAAAAGGTTTGAGTAAAGGATAAAATGACTTCAATTTAATAGTCACCATTACTATAATTATCTTATTGATAAATAATTAAGATCTAATGACTAATTATACTTATGATGTAATATTACCATACTTTTGGTATTGCTTGAACACATTTTGGAGGGCTATCGACATTTTAATTATAGAATATTAGAGGAGACATATAAAAAAAAACACCTATTTGTTGGCTTTTAACTTTCTTCTAGGCAGAGGTTCTGTATTTGTATGTTTTTTATTACAGTCTATTAATAGATTGTGAGTATACATAGGCAAATATGCTTACCAGATCATCCTTTATTTCGCTGTCTTGCTCTTTAGATTTATCCTGGGAAACTGGAGGTGCATATGAACAATGGAATATCACAAGTAGACAAATTATACTTCCTTTGATCTTCATTGTAGTCTCTGTCGAAGTTTGAATATATGGTTACAAATGTATTTATATATTTATAATAACAATTGTAATTAGTATAAAATAACTTTGTAAAAAATGTTGACATAACGCATAGCAATTTTCCAAAAGATTTAAAATGTGAACGCTATTATAGAATTTTAAATAAAACGGGCCGTATGAAAAACATAAAATATTCGGATTATTTCCAATAAAATAAAAATAAAATACATAAGATAATTGCTATTTACGAGTATGAATTACTTATTAATTTAACTATTTGACAATTTTAGTAAAAGCGTTATCACATTTAAATATTTTTTTAACTTGCTCAAGGGTACTTACTGTTTTTAAAATCACTTTTTATTTACTTTACCATAAATGATTTCAATTATGTTGCGCTATTTTTATGGAATGAATCGCCAATCGTCATAAGAATTCGTTTGATATTTGTGTAACTTTTTAATTTCTCGGTATTGACGTGTCCAAATCACGTCACAGAAATGAGAACTGCTCAACCAATCACAGATTAGGGTTGACTTTGACTACAAAGAGCATATAAAATAATGGACTAAGCAAACACGACTGAGTTTTAATATTAAAGGTTCTCAGAAACAAGTGTCTCTTCGTCTCTGCGTAAGTCAATAAAAATCGAAAATAATCCTATGTTGATGCAAAAATATATATCTCCTAATTGGTTTTGTAATGTTTATGTAACATTTCAAGTAATGATACCCTAAGGATTTACTTTACCTACTACTGTTCGATTCTCATGATAGTTATATTATAACATCTCAGTCCTGCTCAGTCCTGCTAAGTTTTATCCAAGCCCTTGGTGCCAGAGACAAGAGTACGATGTTGGAAAATCATGTATCTAAAACTTTTTGGTAATATTAATTTGATATCTTATTTCTACATTTTTTTATTCAGAATTCACAGTCATCATAATAAAATGTATATTTATTACATGTTTATTAAAAAAAACACGTGGAATTATTTTGTTCATCACTGGTAACATTTTTTGTTTTTAAGTTATGGTGGCTGTTAGCGCTGTCAGATGCTGTGAACTGTCAAATAGGAAGTTCATATAAATGCATTTCCAATTTGTTTTAATTCTTCAACAAAGAGGTTTAGATTAATTTAGTTGGTGTTTAACTAGGCCAAGTATATATTTTTTATGATATTTAATTAAATAATTTACAATGAGTAAAGATAAAAGAGAACTTGACTACCCATCAGAACTCGAGTCCCAATTTGTGCTAAGGCTTCCCTTTGAACCTGCTAAGACACTTCGTGAAGTGCTTAAGACAGGAGAGAACCTTAAGAATCGTTTGACTATACAAATCGATAATGACATGAGACATGGTGAAGTACGGTTAGACCACTGGTTGATGCACGCTAAAATTATGGATTTGCCGACCATCGTAGAGTCTTTAAAAACAATTGATAACCGAAGTTTCTATAAGACCGCAGATATATGTCAAATGATGATATGCAAAGACGAACCAGATACACCTACTGTGGAAGAAGAGACACCAGCAAAAAATAAAAAGAAAGATCCATATAAAGTGGACAAAAAGTTCTTATATCCGCACGGTATTACACCGCCAACAAAAAATGTTCGAAAAAGACGATTCAGAAAAACATTAAAGAAAAAGTATGTGGAAGCACCAGAAATAGAAAAAGAGATAAAAAGACTCCTACGAGCAGACAATGAAGCAGTGAGTGTGACTTGGGAAGTTATCAAGGAAGAAGATGATCACCCTAAGCCTGAAACAAGCACATCGACACACACTAAGCCAGAACGTAAATCAAAGGCTGATAGAAGTAAGAAAGAGACTGTCACTTCGGAGACTGTCAACCCAAGGTCTTCAAATGTTGTTGATATTTTTGGTGGAGCTGTCAGTGATAGTGATGATGAAAATGCTAATGTTGAAATGGAAGACAGTCGCTTGTCTCCATATGACAGCCGATTGTCTGACACTAACTCAATGTTCGGAATGGGAGAAGCACACTCAAAGAGGGACTACCCAATTGAGTTTGATTCACAGATGTTCCAAGGGCAAAGTTCAAAGAAATCAGGTGGACGTAACAGTACTACAACATCTACGGTATCTCATAGATCAAAGACTGGTGCTATGTCTTCCGATGAAGAGGTTGATTACCAAGCACATGACATGTCAAAAGATAACATGCAATTTAGAATTGATCAATTGGGAGCTGAATTAGAAGAGTTGAAGCAGCGCCGACAAAGAACTCAACATGAGATAGCTGGAATGGAAAATTTGGCTTTGCGACAAAGATTCCAAGACATTTTACATACTCTGAATCAAGATATCATGTATAAAGAAATGGAGCGTCAAGGGTTAATCACCCTGCAGACTTCAGACGATATTTAAATTATGATAATATATCTTTACACTTTATCTATATGTAGAACATATTATCTGTTTTTTTGAGTTAAATCATGTTACAGTTATTTATGTTGAATTAAAAATAATTGTTACATTTATATTTACATGTTCAATGCAGTTAATTATGATGTATTGAAAACATATTGTTAAATTTATATTTTCTTGTCAAATTTGTTTATTATATTTACTATGAAATTGTTTTTATTGTAATATGATTGAATGAGTTGAATTCTGAAATGCATAAATTCCATAGATTTAATTGAATCATATTTTGTTGAAAAAGAAGCTTGGCGAAATTGGTGTTTTAGTAATTAGCATAATTATAATGTAAGCATTATAAAGGAATCTTAGTCAAGACACTAAAACATAAAATTAAATGTATTTTAAAGTCAGGGAAATCAGGTTTATAGTAGGAGTAATAGCACTTATAGTTTATTGTAAGAATTTAAATATTTGTAATGTTAATGATGAATAGTTTTTTTACAATTCTACATAATTATGTTATTTTCTCTTAAAATAATTAATAAATGTTCGAATAATATGCTATTGTTTATTTTAGCCTGCTTTGTATATTAATATTTTCCATCAATCCATAGGATCATTCAATAAAAGTGTACCCCCACAGATTATGAACATCCACATTTGTAAACAAATGCATTGCTGGTCATATTTACCAGAATATTGTCGATTTGGAAATATTACTAGAAACAGAGAACTCTCAAAGCCTGTTTAAAGTAGAAAATGTAGATTATATGAGTGCTAACCCAGCGGGACATTTATATAAATCAAGTTTCTGATTATCAAAGTCGGGTTAAATTTTATAAGTTTGCTTGCATTGGCTTTGATATAAATTGCTTTACTTTTTCATTAAGTTTGAGGTTGGAGTCTTAAAATGACTGAATGTATCAACCTGAACAACTGAATTTATTTTCTTTTCCCAGAAAAATCTCATTTTGGACAAAATTGTGCCAATTGGGCAAAAGTGCTGCCATATATGAAAACATTTAAAGAAATTCGCACGAAAGTTATGTTCTTGTGAAATAGTAGAGCGTTGTAGAAACATTGTCTCACTAAAAGTAAAAGTAAAAAGAAGTGAAAATATTTAATAGGAAAGCGAAGTATACTATTACTAGACGACCAAAATCACATTTCATGTTTTTTTTAAAGTTTATAATGTAGTTTAGTTAAAATTATTCTAAGAAATATGTTTCTGAAGGTAAATAAATTCTATTTCAATGTTATGTTGTAAATTATGACAACTCGTTGATTTTGGCCATATTTTTCAAAGATAGGGATTTTATATTTTTGAAACGGCAACACTGGTTTGGAAAATACTATTGAATTATGGCGCTCCATCTTCAATAATTATTTAACGAATCAAAAGATTTGCATTTGGATGTCCTGGTATTGCAATACCGTCGTTAATTTGTATAGGACAATAACGCATTTGAACTGGTGTAATAAATAGTGATCGAAGGATACGGTATTCCGCCATTGAATCAAAAAGCTGTGTATAAAATTGTCTTGATACGGGGCGTTGTATCTGGATTAAAAATGGACTTTAAAATGCATGAATACACACACGCTGTAGTTGGTAAAGTGACTCCAGCCTTGCGGGTTACAGACAAGGCCGATCTGAACGACGCGCGACGGCAACACGACTGCTTCTTACGACTTCTTAGGGAACTCAATTTGGAAGTGGTGGAGGTTGATTTTGGTTATTCATTCCCTTATAATGTTATCATAGAACATATTTCCATCGTTTGCCACGGCATTGTCCTATTAACGAAACCAACATCCGCCATGGAAGATGATATGGTATGTATTTTTATAGAGTTTTTATAACATAGTTCTTAGTGTTTAGAATATGAGTTCTTGTTTAATAACTAGCTATTGTACCACACTGTCACCTTATTTTACAGCGGAAAATACTCAAAGAAGTCATGCAAAAAGATCTTGGACAAACAGTGATTGAATTAACCGATCCTTATGCCAAAGTCAACGGTTCCGATGTTATATTTACTGGTAAATATTAATGTATCCAATTTCTTTCATCCTCGCATCTGCTAATAATGTTCCTATCAAGGATTTATTGTTATATGACTACCAGATGCGATTAATAAATAATGTTTTATTTTACTCAGGTCGGGAATTTTTTGTTGGCATTTCGGATACAAGCAATGAAGCAGGAGCCAGTGCTGTTGCGGAAGCATTTCCAGAATACCCTTGCACTCCTATTAAGGTCAGTTATACTCTTTATGAATTTGGTTATAATTTTTTCTTATAAGACTGTAACACTACAACTTCATTAGAACAATGTTGAAGAACCGTGTAACAAACGACCTTATGCTGAAGCAAAACCTCCGTTTATTGCGTGAACTCTGTTTAATGAAGCCTTACCCTATGGTAATGGGAATTAAAATAAGGACAGGGTTTAAAAGTCAAGTGCTCTATTACATTGGTAAGGAGTGCTTCATTCATTATTGTAGCTAACCTTGAGCTGTGTGCTTCGCATTGCCGTCTCCCACATTCTTTTATGTACCGCTACACTTAAAATTATTTTCTACACAGCGATTTGTACTTATTTTGTTATTGTTTTGATATTTTAGTTGGAATGCTGTAAAAAAACAAAATAAGTAATAAATTCATAATATAATTATTTTTTTGCAGTTGTCCCAAGGTGCACGGCATTTAAAGAGTTATATAACTGTGGCGGGACCGGATATTCTGTGCGTAGGTGCCAGTAAAGAGGCACAAGAATTATTGAAGAGAATGGAAAGGGAAGCGACTTTCTCTTACCAAACTCTTACAGTACCGGAAGATGACGCTGCAAATTGTCTCTATATTAACGGAACACTTATTCACAGAGCCATTGAAGAAATACCGGATTCATTTAAAGTATGTATTACAAGATTTTAACAGTTCAAACTATTATCACAACTCTCAGATAAAATTTGCCGATTACTCGATTTATTTTCAGTTTTCAATTTTTGTCTTAAAATGTGCCTAAAGTACAAAATCTCTAAAACTATTTTGATTAAATGTTTTGTGTTTTTACATCGGATTCAAATAGTATATACAAATCGATTAAATATAAAGGTAACTTTACCTATACCAGAGAGGCAATTGACGGAAAATAAATAATAAATTCAGTAATAATAATTATTTTTTCATCAATCTATCTATATATATAAAAATGAATTGCTGTTCAGTAGTGTCACTAAAACTGGAGAATGGCCTAACGGATTTATCTTATCTTGATCTTGAAATGTTTGTAGAGGTCTAGAGAAGATATTAAAGGGGAAAAAAATCGAATAATTATCGGGAAAACCCATAAAACAGCCCTTTTCTATTACACATAATAAAACATCATGCTTTATTGCTTTTTTATTAAATACGGATTTGATTTGTTTGTTTTAAAATCATTTTATACAAAAGTTTAGGTCTTTTATTTATTTTTGAGGCAGTGCAAAGTCAACTAGTTAATGATAAATATTTCTTTATTTCAGTCCTTCTGTGAAAAGATTGATTTTGCAAGACGATCCATCTGTTTTTCGGAGCTGGCTAAGGTATCAACCGGTCTCAGCGCTTGCGCCATACTTATCAAAAAGACATAAACTATCGGTGTATGTTTCTGTAACCAAATATTGGTATGCAGATTATGTATGTGCCTGAGGATTTTCTGAATATTATTGCCATGGCTAAATATCGTATTATTGTTGGAGTCAAATGTTTATATACAAGCTTTATGGGCGCTTTTTGCCTAATGATATAAAAGTAACATCAGTCATTCAAAAATAACAATTTATATAATTAATATAAAAAAAAATTGGCATTATAATAAGTAGAAACTGAAATAAAGACTAATCTTTTAAGTCTGTTTAATATAAATGTTGTTTATTTCTAATTATTCATTAAAATCTAAATATACAAGTATTGTGAATGAGCTACATTTGCTATAATTTTTTGATGTTACAAAATGTAGTTTTTGAACTACATAATGTTTAAATTATGCATATTTTTAATTCACGACAATAATCTTGAGAAATATCTAGGCACCGAATGCTTTTCAATTTTTCTTAATAATATATAAAATCATTTTTAAACATAGTAAACATTACAATACTTAACTTTTATATTACATTTATTAATAGATTAAACTTCCATACGAAAATAGTCTCAATAGTATTTAGATTAGGAACTGATTTTAATTCTTACATTTCCCATTAAATATATAATAATCAATAATTGACAATAAGTTGGTAATGATTCTGCATATTACATTTCAACCGCAAAAGTATGTACAACGGATCTTAAGTATTTCCTAAAATAAATAGCTTAGTTACGACAGTCATGAAAAATATACAATTTTAGTTTTAAAAACTCGTTTTCAGATATGTGTAGTATTTTATTATAATCTAAATCCATAAAAATCAACTATACTTACCTCATAGATCCTAGTTATTACACAAATGATCCATTCCCTAAGTTACAAGACTGATTTCCATAGGATGTAAAATAGTTCTATCAAAATAACCTTTTTAAAATTATAATTATTCTATTAGATTTTTTTTATCTAATAAACGTATTGACTACATTCCATGTATCTTTAAAGCTACATTCCATGATATATTTCAGTATTATAAATGAATATCATTCCTTTTTAATTTGCTAATTATTATTTTATTTAATAATTATTATTTTAAAAAGATGTGTAGACATGCATGTAAAAAAATGACATTTTATTGTAATTTCGTATTTAATATAAACACATTAATATTTTGATGTTTGTAATTTTTAAAATTAATTGATATTTTATTCTAAACAATAATTTGTCTTGATTGTAAACGATTGTTAATGTTTTGGTAAATTATTATAATAAGTTCTGTTTTAAAATGTAATCATTCGAAATTTTTAAATCGATATTGATATTAAATGGAGATTATTTATAAGAAAAAATATGTTTTGAATTTATGTTCATATAATGAATGCATTGATTTAGAAATTATTTTAGAATATAATTAATTTATTGTTGTTTGTAATGTTAACGCTGTTTATTGGCTTTGTATTAACATAATGTTGATTGCTTGGTATTTTGTTAAAGAAAATATTGTTTCCTTAATCATATTTTAAATTATGTTTAATCAATGAGATTCAATTATACACATTTTTTTTTGTATTTTTGTAAAAGCCGAAATCAATATTCGATCCTCGAGTTCAACTCGACAATTGAACAGAATAAATGTTAACGATGATCCCGAGTAAGTAATATTGTTTCAAGATGTGTGTGTGAGTAGTTCGACTCGTGATGGACTCCATTTTCCTTCACTCCATAACTGGCGCATATTTTGCGCGACTTCACACAAATATTTGTTTCGAGATAAAGATTTCGGCCGTAACCTACGGCTTCATTAGACCGAGTTCGCGCAAAAAATGGAGATTTTGGACACATCGGTCTAATGATGCCTAATGTGTATAGCGTAAAGTGTTATTTCTTACTACGCAGTATTTGTATGTTTGCTTTAATCTTTGTTTAAAACTTGTACAAATTTCGCACAAATTATTGAGATTTAATTTAATAATGCGATCTCACGGCGATCTGATAATGTATAAAATGCATAATATATACTATATAACATTTTACTATTTATTTATTGGTAGTTATATGAGTAAGCATATCTTATCTTCAATCGTGTCTATCCTAATTGAACCTTAAAATGCATTCTACTGGACTTATACTGGAAGGTAGCTGACTTATTTACATACATATACATAATATAATTAACGTAGCAACGTGAACTGCGCTTTTCATATTTTTTTCTATATATAAATAAAGATGGCACGATTTCTTAAGATATTTTGAGGTGACTGTAATCATACGAGTATTTAACTTTGTTATAAATTATTCTCGCTATTCTTAATATTTTGACTCGCACAAGTTAGTAATTTATATTATAGCTTTCGGTGTACCTATTTTAAGACAATAGACAGTTTGTACCACAATCTTAATTATTTGATATTATTAAATGTGAATTTTGTTGATGCTTCAACCATCGCATATTTATCTGTATTCTTATAATCAATATAATAAACATTAATAGAGTATTATGTGGTTTTATTACTTTGAAATTATAGAATTAAAAATGAATGTTTTCTTCCAGACAGTAACGCTTTAAGTACATAAGGTATAAAGCGATTTTTGTCGAAGGTTTATACGCAGGTAAGCGTCGCCAATATAACACCAGATGGTATTGTGTAAGCCACTCAGAATAGTATAGCAGATTTGTGTTCGAGGGGCCTTACAAGTAAATACTTATCCTTTTTA
>QDHC01005077.1:1002335-1025603 GCA_013186455.1 Papilio dardanus tibullus
ATTTATGATTGATCAATGTCAGTACTCATCGAACATGTTATTCGAATTTAAACTAATTTCTTCTTCTCATTTCGACGAATATATATATACGCGCTTACCCAAATTATCTTTCGATTGGCGATATTGTTGATGGAATCGACAAAAATGTATGAAACTGACAATAACATCCGATAAGTTATGTGAGTGAGATATCGAACGGCATTGTCTTCCAACGAAAGGTACATTGGGTAGCCCCGCAGTTGTTAATAATTACAAAACAAAGAACGAACGCCTGGCAATAAATCGGGACATATGCAATGTTAACGGCCAACCTTCAGTATTGAAGAGGCACTATAAGAAGAATAAGAATATTGATAAATCTCAATCTATACTAATATAATATTATAAAAAGAGAAACTTTGTATTTTTGTATATTTATATGTATTGAAATAACTCAAGAACTACTGGGCCGATTTCAATAATTCTTTCACCAGTAGAAAGCTCCATTATCCCCGAATAGCTATATTATTTAATTCCACGCGGACGAAGTCGCGCACAACGGCTAGTATAATGATAACTTTACATGGGAAATGTCTGAACAATATACATTTGAACAAAAGTTTTTTTTTCACAAAAATAGTGCTTATTCCACATGTCCGCGTCAGTTATCACATTACAACAATACAAACTTAAAGAAAAGAATTTCTTCATTGTCTCGCGAAGCTTAGACCAAAGAGATTCAGAGATATGTCTTCTTCGTTTACTTTGAAAGAGCTCCTATATAATTAAATTGAACTAACAGACGATTACGTGGAGTTAACCACTATTTTAATGAATAAGCGATAGCCCTAGGGACCGCTTTGTTTGTCTCGGTTATAGAGGTTTCTCTCAAATCCGAGTTTATCGCATATGGAGTTAGCTTGTCGGGATCAGAGAATGACTCTGGCTTATAGAGGTTTCTGGCTTATCCAGGATTGACTGTTTTTATACTGGCATCTATCAAAACATTGGGTACTGGAATGCTTCACTTTGTATCTACTAGTCCTGGCTGACGTCAGTAAATTTTTATTGATATACACATATATTTGAAAACATATGTTACGTGTTTTATGTGCAAAAAGCGAAGTACTCTTGCATAATAACCATGTCGTCATTTTCTTTCTTTAGCCAAAAGAGTGGTCCGGGTAGCTCATTAAGGACGTCAGTTAAGAAGCTGACGTATCGTGCGAGAACGTGTTTTCATTTGTTTTTCCAAGTCAAAGTCTTAAACTATGACATGAATTTTAGAAATTCTATAAATGCTAAAAAACATTTTTCTTTTTCTTTTTTTACTAATGTACAACACAGTATAAAAGAACACAGGCTACTTACTTTTTTTAATTCCGCGCGGACGGAGTCGCGGGCAACAGCCTTGTGTTTTTGTAAGGAATGATGGTTCAATCAATTATGGAGTAATATAGCCTATGGGACTCGGGGACAATGTAGCTTTTTATGAGTGAAAGAATTTTTGAAAACGGGCCAGTAGTTCTTGAGTTATTTCAATACATACAAAAATTCAAAACTACAAAGTTTCTCTCTTTATAATATTAGCACAGATAATATAATAGATATTATTATAGATTTAATATAATACATTTATTTTAGCTATCTTTACTTTCTAACTTTGGATGGCTTCAGATACAAACAAACAACAAAGAATAAAGTTTACTTTATTTTATTAAAGTTGCAGCGATTCTTTACAGTTTTAACATGACTTCAACTGACTACTAACTTTCACGATCGAAAACCATATTTTACAGATTTTTTACTTTCCAATCATTTTTAATCGTCTTTAAGACATTTGTAATAAAATCTCTCCTATATTTAAAAAGCGATAGATTTGTTTTTTCATTCTTAATGTAGTACTAAGGGTAACATTTTAATCCAACAAATGTGATGTGATGAAACGGGTATATTGCACGCAATTGAGCGTTACCGCCGCAGGCGTGAGGCGACCGCTTTTTACAATACTTTCAGGTACTACCGTTGATAGAAACTTCTATGGAGATATGTGAATGTGTTTGTCACCAACGCTTTTGTCTTACGCATCTTTTGTTTTTTTTTTATTTTTTTGCCGCGTTATATGTGATATATAAAAACAATAATTATTGTGAAATAAGCGAAGTGATATTGGCGTGGCCAGAGGGTAGGTCAGATTTTGTCAGAGGAGCAGCTGCTTCAGCTAGAGACTCTAAAAATAGGAAATAGATATAAAAACGACTACATATAAGATCTGTCCGCAATCGACGACTGACGACGCTTACAATTCCTATACAAACCATATTGTTACCTCCTTTCCTTCAATAAAAATGAGATATATATATTTTTTTGTATCCATGTTTCAGCCGTAGAAGCCCACAGCAATATAATTGTATTGATTCCATTAAATATAATAATTAGAACTTAAACTCCATAATAAATAATGTGGTTACTGCATTTCTTGAAGGATTCCAAAATACTTATGACTTAATTTGATTTGAATTTACTTAGTCAAAGTGGAATTGAAATCGCTTTAGTAAACGAAGTTAAAGGTTTGTCAGACTAAAAGGAATTTAAAAAAAACTTGTTTATTCGAAAGTAGATTTAAAGTTCTTTTGATGTCGTACCGTCACATCAATGTAAGTACTTTTAGTGTGCACTTACATCTTACATAGTTAAAAAAATAATCGAAATCTCGGAAATTTCAATAAAAGTAAATGTGAAAAATTATAACAATAATAACATAACTTAATGAATACACGTTAATATTATAGCTTCCTGAGACTTATTTTCAAGAATATTTCTTTGCTTAAGTTTAGCAATAAACATTTACTTAAGCAGTTATTCATTTCAACATTGAAACTAAAGAAAATATTTTCAAGACGGAATGAAAAATATCATAAAGTTAGCCATTGGATTGTAAAGTGGAGTTTAGATTGAAGAAGTTGCAATTAATTGAAGGTTATAATGGAAACTCAAGTCTCTTTTAATTCATTGCTATCAGACTTCAAAGCGTATGCTTAATAGGTTGAAAATTGAAAAGTTATTCAACATCTTTTGCACTTCAATTTATATCTATAAATAGGTATTATTAGGTAACATGTAAATACCTGGATTAACTACCATTGCGGACACTATTATGTAAAACATTGTTCTCTCTATTGTTTCTAAAAAGTTGAGAAAATATAATGCGTGTACAAGTGTGTAATTTGAAAAAAAAACATTAAATAAATTCGGGGTCTATGAAATATTTTCTATGTCGAAATTGTAAGCATTTCGACGAAGAAAAAATATTTCCCATCTTCAAATGCTTTTTTAAGTATCTTCTCGTAAAATGCATTTTTAATTTTATTTGTTTAAATCTGTCAGTATTCATAGAAGCTCTCAAAGCGACTGTATATAGAAGGTTGAATAGAGGTTGGTAAAAGCCCCTTTTGATTGCTTCAGAGACACGCTTGCTATAATTCTCTTAAGTACCGACGTTCTTAAGCTTCTTACTCTACAACTCTTGATAAGCTGGAAAATGCTAAACTATGAATGGAATTTTTCGTCATCGTGTTATCGAAACTATATTTTAAAGATTGTTTTGATTGATCGAGTTGTTAAAGAGATTAAATGGAAGTTGGAAGAATAGGTTCAATAATTTTTATTTTCATAAAGAAACAAATTATTAATATTATTAATATGGATAATCATAAATGTTGACTCTTGAAAGTATTTATCTAGCGCGCGTGGCAAAGGCTAATTACAATATACACAAAGTAATTTATACACAGTGCGGGAATTGGTCGGTGTGGACAAATATTAACGAAGTAACGCGACCGGCAATTCGGTAACTGATTCAGTTAATTTATGTTGATTTATAACAAATGTTCTGAAACAGAGTTTCGACAATTGCTTTAGCTCTGGAAGTCACTGTGCGGTTTGGCAATGGTCACAATATCTACTTACACTAGTCATATCACTAGCGATCTACCGAGGTGTATATGCTTATTGCAATGTTTTTTAACAGATCGATAGTATTGTAAGTCAATGTCCTTTTGTTGGTATGTTTAATTATTCCTAGCTGTTGTTCGCAAATTTTTCCGCGAGGAAACAAAAGAAATACTGTTTTAAAAATGTTACTCAGGGAAAATGTAGGTTTCTAACGGTGAAAGATTTTTTTAAATTAGCCTATTTGTTTTTGAGTTATTAAAAAAAGTACAAAAATACAAAGTTTCTCTATTTAATAAATATTAGTATAGACGAGGTATGGTGGAAGTAAATTCAGTTATGTATGAAGCAAACACCAAGAGGAGCTACATTTAGAGCATTTAAAGGTTTTAAGGAGCTACACGTCGTCTACATTTACCTTCATCAAATATCTGTAATCAAAGGATTGATATTAGTCAAAGTTCCTTTGCTCATTTCCCTATTTGCTATCGTTATATAGGAGTCTGTTAGATATTTATAGTTTTGAAGTACTTTATTATAGGAATAATTTAATTTGGTTTGATCGCAGAGAAATACGATCGCCTCTTCTCGGAAAGTTTTCAGCAAATGCATAACGATGAAACGACAAGTTTCAGACATAGATGACGAGCAATTGGTAAACGACAAAGGCATTGGAGACTGCTTCATTTAATTTTGGGGAAGTATTTCCAGTTGTAGTACCTACCTGAAATGTTGTACGTTTGCCGTTCCTCGTAAATGTTTGGAATTGTACTTAACATGAGAGCCATTGACGATGTAAAATATCAGTTTCATTACTTAATAAATATTAGCTTTATTTTGGGTTAAAAACATTTTTTGGGGTATCGTTTTACTCGTAGGTCAAGATATTCCCACTTATTATGTTCCTTTTTAAACTTCAATTTGAAATGATTATGGGAAAGTGTGTAATTTATTTTACGTAGAGGGCATTGTAAAAATAGCGAATATTACTTTTTCCGATTATACTGTTCGAATAAAAATTTTAATACTAGTTAATTTGAAGTAAGTGGACATACGGACTGGTTCGCTGTGTCAGATAATAGAGTTGTAGTTGCCAAATTGTCACATTTTTTTTCGATGTACAATTTTATTTTATTTTTACGCTCTACTTTTCATACTTTTGTCTGGTAATCCTGATAATATAAATAAGTTCTATACGATTTTTTGTTACAAAGTAATTTTGTATCGCTATAATAGTTAGTATTTTATTTGGAAAAACATTTACATTCAATTTAATCAAAAAATAATTATTGAAAGGTGTACATCGTGGTTTTATTTTCTTTACTCTTATAAGTAATTAAAATTCAACATATAGTAATGTTTGTTTTATTTTTTGATGGACGAAATATTTTCGTTCACAATTATTTTACCTTTGCCAATGCTGTGAAATCTACCGATAGCGTATTCGTATTTATTACATGTGCAGCATCTCAAAGAGAATTAATTAGTTTGGCTAGCAAATATTAGTACCGTCCAGACTTTGATGCCGAGGATATTTCGTTTACATTAGTTTATTGGAATAAGGATACATGCGAGCCACCGCTACATACATCGACTCTTGACAAGAGTTACATGTGTTATGTGCTCTTGTAAAGATGTAACCAGTGGCGAAACCAATAGACTAAGAAGGCAGATTTAGGGGGACGGCAAAGACCCATCTTTTTTGTATTACAGAAATATGAATAAATACTTAGTTTAGTTCATCTTATTTGAAATAGATGATTTTTCGACGCGCGCTAAAAAAGCGCTCGTGTGAATATTCGCGAATATTGTGTTGCGTAAGTCGCTTAGATATTAAAAACGCAGATTTGTATAGCTTTACGAAGGTGACTGGTGTGAAGAAACATATTTGTTTTGTCAAAGTATTTGCAGCTTTGTGATAGAACTCGGAGGATTTCGACTGCTCGAAGTGTCAAGGTACGAAAGCCCGTGTGAATTGAATACCGACAGATTTCAAACTTGAACTTTTGGAGTGTTAATCCTACTAACAAGATATACCTATGTAGCAGACTATGTTAGCTTGAGTCAATATATTTAACATCCCAGGTATCATATGGAGTGGATAGTTACATATATATTATTATCTGTAAAACATTACTTATATACTCGTAGATCTTACTAATACATATTATACAAGCGAAAGTCATGATGGATAGATATTTGTTAGTAAATAAAAACGCTGCACTCACGTTATTAAGATTCGTCAACGGTACCGTCTAGTTTCGAGCCTGTCGGAGGCTCTTCTTCAGGGATAAGTAGGACTTATATTAACTCGCGGTCGCGGCCCATTTCGCACACACGGTCGGATGAATGTTTGATTGTAGGTGAAAGGTATAGATGTAGTTAGTATACAGACGAGATGAACACAGGATGCTTACTATGTTTTTTGTTCCCCGCAGACGGAGTCGTGTGCGACAGCTAGTGTGAATATAAAAAAAAGTTTATCCAGTTCGTATTTAAAATATGTTATGGAGATGTTAATATTTGTTACTATCTATATCGTTTGGTATTTGGAGTTTGTTTTTTATCCGTAGTTTTTTCCTGACTTTACCGTATAAATATTCGGATGTGTAGGGTTAGTGAGGATGATTGAATGCCTCTGTTTGCACAAATATCCAAGGCAATATCAAATGTATTTCATTTCTTTACATATGAAGGTTTCTATGTGAGGATTATTTTCAAAATATTATTTCTAGAACTTATACAAATGTTAAAGTTGATAGCAATCGTCGAATGAAAAAATGGATACTCTCACAAGATTTCTAAAGTTAGTATTTTATAGAATTTTGATTGTACGCATCCTCCTCCGTAGATTAAGGATAGGCAACGCATCTGCAATTGCATATGTCTATGGGCAGGGTTCGCATCAGATTTTTCTGCTAATCCTGGTGGCCACTTGCTCGTTTGCCACTTTGTACAGGATAATCATTATTATATAGATTTACATTCACACATAATATATAACACAAAAAAACAATTTTCTCGTCTGAGTTACCAAACACTCACGAAGTTGGAAATTGTGACGTGTTAGATATCATTTGTTCTCCAGTCGTAGTAAAAGGCGGCAAGGACCAGCTAATGCTGAAAGATAATAGCCATTAGTACATTCGCGGAGCTAAATTATTAAACGTTTGAAGCTAGGATAAAAGCCGGTTGGGGTCAAATTTAAAAGAGAGCTTTTCTTTTGTGAGCTTAAGTAACCAAAATGTTTTTTTATACGATTAAGGGTCGGTGTACACGGGCTCTAAGAATTAGTTATCGACCGCTTTAAAAGGAAGCAACTCAAGAACGTATATGTCAAGATACTTACCATCCTTGATTATTATAAACATCATCATTTAAAATAGATAAGCTATGTTTTTTGTAATATTTTTAAATAGTTAGTAGAATATAGCAAATGTCTACGAATACCTCTGTGTTATACATCTCTAAACATACCATTTATTCGAGTTCTCTGTCTGGAACTCTTAAATAAAATGCAATACCTTTTCACTATAGTAACGTAGCATCTTTAGGAAATAGGCTGTCACAGGACGGCGATGAGAAATAAAATAACGTATTATCCAGAAGGCTGTGTGCGCGAGTTGAATAAAATCAAGAAAGTAATATGTTGCATGACTCCGCAGGATGTTTCAATATTATAAATAAGACACAAAATTCATTTATTGATTTTATATGGTACTTAAATAAAAAAAATACTATAAACCTCATACACATGAGCTTTTTCAACGCGCGCAAAAAAAGCGTTGCGTTCGCATTCGATGTTCTGCCAGAGTTGCAAATGTCCATGGGCATTGTTGACCACCTCGATGTTCCCGCATTTGGTTTGTCCCCTTAAAATATTTAAGTTACATACGTATTCATAGTTTAGTGTAAAAAAGCTATCCTTTAATAACAATAACTTCTTGTTCTTTTTAACATGCTGTCTCCTTCCAGAGGTCGGCAATCATTATGGCAATTTGGGCTCTTGAAACCGCGGCTCTGAATAATGAACGAGTTCTTTTACGAAACCACTGGCAAAGGTTCTTTAGCCATGATATTCTTCTTCGTCTTACATCTCGTTTTCCCTGAATTTTCCTTTGAAAGATGATCTGTAGCAGTTCATATTGACTAATAATGACGTTTTTACTTTTTTAAAGATATTAGAGTATTAAAAAAAGATTTGAATGCATTTCATGGCGTAAGCGCAAAATGTACAATATGTTTTCCTTAAGGCGGCTAAATTGCTCTGCCACAACGAGTTGCGAGGTTGTCGTTGTCAAATAAACAACAAATTATCGAAGCGGCGCCGCGCGGAATAGCAAGAGGATAATGTTCAAGCGACAAATAAAAAATATACACAAACAAACGTGACTAACATGGAAATAATAAATTATTAGATTAACGTTTTATGATTTTATTGAACGCTCTGTAGTTTATACTCGCAAAAAAAATGCTAAAGCGATTTGAGAGTGGATTTTTTATGCGAAGTTATTTTACACGAATATTGTAAAAATTGTAGAATATAATATCTCAATATTCAGGAGATTTTTTTAAAAGCCTTTAATACATTAAAGCATTTTCCATTGAAATACTTTTTGTTTTAATCTGATTTAATGGATAGCACTAATACGGGGGGCTACGCAAAGTATATTTGGATTGTCGATATCGCTAATGGAATCGACAAAAACGTATGAAACTAACAATGACATTCGATGAGTCATGTGATTGTCACGTGTAAAAATCTAACGTTGTCAGTTTCATACATTTTTGACCTACGCTATAAAATCGCTTCGTTGCGAATGTACTTTAGGTAGCCCCCCTGAACTTTCAGCAGCGGTGCTGATAGAGCTTACAAATAAATAGAGTTGACAAACTAGTCTTGTTCACGTAGTTTGATAATATCAAGTTTTTAATTTGAAAAACTTTTTAGTGTGTATTAAAAATAATAGTAAATAAGGTCTATAATATTATAACTTTAAGCAACAAAAACTAAAGTTTGGAAATTTTATTTTTCATTTTTGTTTGTTCAGCCGCTTGATAGTTGTGTAAAATTATAGACAATAAGATATAAAAAAATATATGTGCATTTTTTAAAAAACTTATACCTGTTCATATACTCTATCTATTATTTAAAAAAACAATTTTAAATATTAAGGAAGAGCAGCTTTCTCTTGGAACTTGATTTTCACTCACATTTAAAGGGAACTTATGAAGATAGTACTCAACATAATTATATCTAAAAACAAGGTACAATTTCCTTTTATATCAAAGAAAATGTTTGACAAGAATGCACAGGTTCACTAATACTTTACTAACTTCAGCTCCGCTACCTCTTCAACGTTGTAATTTCTCAAAGCAATGCCAGCAACTTGTGTGAACACGAATTTATCGCTTTAAGAACTCTCTAACAATACTGTTACACTCCTTCTTTCGAGGAGTTACAGTTTTAGTACTTAATTCTATTAGCTTATTTGCGTAGAAATATGTTATTAACATTTAAATAGTAATGTATAAATCCGACTACAGACGTTCAGTTTTTACTGTACCGTTACGTACACAAGTCAATTTGAACTGCTCAGTCGAAATGGACAGGTCTCAGTTTTGCCTATACGCGTCAGCTTTAACTGCGCAGTCGAACTGTACAGTTAAAACTGAGCGTCTATTGCCGGCTTAAACAAGTATTTACTAATATAAAAAGCAGTGGCGCGGTAACCCAAAGTTGGTCTTGCTCTGCCACACCTCTTGTGGCTGAGGTCAAAACTAAGGCCTTTTGGCGCCATCGTCGCCTATTTCATACTGTTACCTGCCAGCTTCCTACTTAGCTGCTTTTTCCCACTCTTTCCTTAATCAATTCGTTTAGGCTGTTTTAAGTGTGTATTCATGTTGTATAATAATAATTATCAAAAGAAAACTCATTTAAGTAAATATTAAATCCAAGCTTGTTGACATAAATATCTCTAACTGAAAAACGTTTGAACTATAATAGAACCAATCTGGATGAATTTGAATTTCGACTAGTCCATGTGCAATATTTCGAGGTATACAAAAATCTAATATTTACCTTTAAAATGAAATAGGACATCCAATATTCCCTAAAACTATCCACCATATTAATCTCAGCCTTTGACTATCAAATTCACTGAACCGCGGAAATACTAATATAGCTTTCATAAATGACTTTTCAGAACGATAGCGAAAATACCTTTGATAAAATATTCGAAATTTTAACAGTTTACATACTTTAAGCATTTGAATCCATTTTGAATCAGATTTGTTTATCTATACTACTTAATATAATAAAGAGATAAACTTTCTATTTTTCTATGTATTTAAATAACTCCAGATACTGGACCGATTTAAAAAAATCTTTCACCGTTAGATAGCTACATTATCCCCGAATAACATAGGTTATATTTTTTAATTCCACGGACGAAGTTTCTAATAAGTTACAACAGATTTATTTTAATTGTTTTTTTTAAAGAACATAAATATTTAAAATAATTTAAAAATAATTATTGATGCCGTTATAAAGGTTAGTTTTTTCGAGCGAAATAAGATTTTTTTACTTAATTCTCCAGCTTCGTTAAAAGTTTCTACGATACCGAAATTTTTCTTACGAAGAAGTTTTTATAAGGACGTAAATTATTAATGAGTGAATTAGCAATTTCGGTTATGAAAATAACTTGAAAAAGTGTAAATAAGTATACTAAATTAATAAATTATTTTGCATTCAATAATTTCCCTTCGATATTTCAGAAGAGTAAATAAAAATCTTGTAATCCCGCTCATTATCTTAAATTGATATAATTGCCAATGTAACATTTTCCGCTTTATTCCGAAACGAGAATCAGCAATTACTATTGTACTTTCTACGTTTGGTACTGGTACATTCATAAAATTTATTCCAAAATGCAGAACATCCTTGTCCCTGGTACTTCTTATGATACATAATTTGGTCCATTGAGACCCCTGGTCTATCTTATTCTGTTCCGAGTATCCTCTAGTATCGTATTATCGGTGATTTTTTGGTCTTCGTTTATTGCAGTACTTTATATTTTTTTCGGAATAAGGGGGTATATGTTTTGACATATTTACGCTTACAAGTGACGCATTGTAAAGTGTAGAAATCTTGCTCAGTGCAAAGGTGAATGAACTGAAATTATTGCGCTTGTCTGAATGTGTTTAATTAGTGGGTACTTGAAAAATGATTTGTTTATCAATTTAGATTCCTTCTTTATAGTGTTCTTGGGAGAGTCGACTATATTTGATCTTTGGTAAATCACCTAACTGTTTTATATCTCTTTTCTTACTAATATCACTAATGCTTTATTGGATGTTCGTTAGAAGATATCCCCAGAATTTCTTAACTGATCACGATGAATTTTACACAGATATCGATTGGTGTCTGGAAATTCTTCCCTATTTATCCACATAGGCCACAATTCCGCGCGAATAGAGTCGACACAACGATTAATGGATTTAATTAATATTTAATTATTTTCCGTTTAAAATGTTTCTATATAGTATTCCACAAACGGAACTAACACGTTTAAAATAATAGTGGCAACCATAAAGACAGTAGGCTTACTACTCTAATATGATAGCCTCGACCAAGACAATAAAAGAAGATTGCTTTCATATTAAGGTTCATTGTAACCGCCTATTACTGAGCTCAATATTTGTTATATAAAAATCGAATAAAATAATTATGATAAATATAAAATGCACCCACGTCAGTAACTTGTAGGAAAAGCAAAGATTACAGATTTCGTAATTGCATGCTCGTCGGTTAAGGCCCTTCGTACAAAATGCGGCTCAAATCTGTGATTCTAGTTCCTAAGTATGGAATACAATCTTATAGAGGTCTGTATGTGTCGGCAACATGTTGATGAAGTTACAAAATGTTGATAATTTAAAGTTTCGAATCATTAATTACCAACAAAAAGACTTGCACTAAACCTATGCCTTCATTACACTGAGTTCGCGATAAAAATGGAGATTTTGCTTTACCGTAAGGCCGTTTTTTGCGTGACATCGGTTTAATAAAGCCGTAGGGTTACAAGTTGTACGAATAGTAACGAAATATCGGGGCCAATAACATTATCTCTCTGTAAACCCTAAAATGAAACCAATCTTTTTTATTACTCTGTTCTAGGCTATCATAAAATAACTTTGAGTCATAACGGTTGTAGGTGTAATCTTAAGTCTAGAATAAACTTAAGTTGTTTTAAGTTAGATGCAGTTCTAGTTAAGCTAGAAAAATATGTTGTGAGTAGAATTCATAATTACTTTATTCGTCTAGGTCTGAAGCTTGGTTTTTTTAACATTTTATAAATCACATGTTTAAAAAAGGTTACGGAAAAATACAAACGGAACATGCATGGACGGTACCCATACGATTCGTCATTTATACCGACCCATTCAGTTTTTAAGCGCTTAATTCACAAAGAAATCAATTCGCATTTAACATGTTCGACAAAGGCGTTTGCAATGCTTGCAATTAAATTATTACACTATAGCAGTACTGATAAAATGGATTACAGCATCACTGAGTTTATTTTGCGAATTACATACTTTCGAATTGACATAAAAAATCAAGCGAATGTACATTTTGGCTGTAAGTAGTATACACTAAATTACAACTTACAGGTCAATGAGCTCTGATCGCTTAAAGCGTTCGAGATGGGATAGTTCTTGCAATGTTTCAAAGCAAACTTAGGGAAATCTAACTATTATTTTCACATGACCTCCTCTGTTTACAAAACTACATGCACGGCACGAAGACGTTCCCGAGTCACGTATGAGGGATTATTACAGATTCGCCTTGCATGAATTTAGTTAATGGTTGCCAACGTTTCCAACGAGACCGCAAAATTCACAGCCTAAAATATATAGCTATTAGATTATATTTAAAAGAAATAAGTAGTTATCATTTGAATTTATTGTTATTGAATTTCTGAATAGAAACAAACAATACTACTTACTACTATGCGTACAATGACTAGACAAAGTATATTATAGATGTTATAGTTGTATAGGAGATTTAGTTAACATTTGTTAACAGTTAGAAGTTGTTAATTGCTTGGTAAAGTTAGAAAATCGCAGTGATTTTTTTAAGTAAAATTTGTTATAATTTAATAAAGAAGAATGTGGTTCACGTGTACTTATAAGAGGTTTCAGAGTGCTGAAACGAATTAGTTATTATATTAAATAATAACCATCCATTACTGGCCTGATATACTTTATAGTAATGTAATTAAGTGCCTATGTTCATGGTAATTAAATTTTGAGCGATATGATCGATTCACATTAACAGGGCCCTCAACTAAAATCAGTCACACTTTATATTAGTTTTCGTAAAATTAAATTTTCTATTTAAGTTCACGAATTCAATATTTCTTAAGTAAAATGAAAGTTTCGTAAGTAAATTCCTAATTTAGTAAGTTATATATGGAATATTCATTTAATTAAGTTCTAAAAAAATCTACGAACTGATCGGATCGGACACTTTCGTATCTTTAAAACTGGTGTAAATGAATAATTTATGAATAATATTGTCATCATAATCTCGAGGACACTAGCAACTACGTCGTCCGAAGCATTTGCTATCTTTTTATGTTTTAAGATAACATTTTAATATTCTTTTAAACTTTTATGAATAAAACTTGTTAAAAATCTAACTAAGTTGAAGTAAATATTTTTAATTTTTGAACTTAAGAAAATCAATTACAAGTCAAGAACTGGTGTACGTGTTTGCGGCCTTTCTATAACTAAGCTCTGCGCGAAAAGAAAATTGCTTGGAACATTTTCAAATATAAATTCTATACACAGTCACAAATTAAGAACTGCACTCCGAAACAGGATATTTTTATGACTGTAACCAAACAGAATTTGACATCGTGTGACAAAGTGTTAAAACTCGTATAATTCTCTATTGCATCAAGAATATTTGATGTAAAAAAATTAATACTATTTTTTAACATCGTTTCAGAATCACTTCTTCGCAAATTGTTTTTCACAAACTTGAATTGAAATAGCTTCAAAGCTCAATTTGAATGCAGGAAAACTTTAGCGCGGTTTTAATTCTCTGTAGAAAAGTCAATGAAACTAAATTCAGCAAGAAAATGTCTCACTATTTTTTTAAAAAGTCGCGTCTTTTGATATAAAATAAATTCCATTTGTTGATTGGTTGTTTTCATTTAGAGCTCTATAAAATATGAAATATAGTTTAAACTAGTAATTTTGAAAAAAAAAAATAGCTCATTTTGTATATTTAAGAGAAATATGATGAACACGTAATGCAGAAATTAGAAATTCCTTAAACTAGATTTTCCAATCGTTTTGTTCTTCGTTTCCTCGTTTTCTTAAAAATAGGGAATAAACTGCATTGAGTTCCGACTTGGAGTTTACATACTAGAAGCATAACGTGTTTGAAGTATAAAAGACGAATAACTTTGTTCCTAACAATCCAGTTACAGGACGATCGCGAAAAGTTCTTACTTGCGTTGTTTGTTGTCGTCATTGATTGTTAGAAGCAAACTTTATAAAGAACGAATATAACGCAGTTCTCCTGAAAGACGAAGCCAATTTAGTTAGGCAAATCTTTGTACTTAGTACTCAGATTTATAATTTTAAACTAACGATCAAGAATAATATAAAGTTCAAAGTTATGTGAAGTCAAACAACATACGCGCTAGTCGTGGAGTTGCGAAAAATGGAGCCATCATGGGTCAAACCTTTTTTAATATAAAGTTCATCATTAATTGAACTGTTTCAACTTTCGAGAGTCGTTCATTATACTACGTGTCTATGTAGCCGTTTTTATTAAATAAGAAAAAAATATCTGCAGAATGGTGCAATAAATTATTGCTAATCGAATGTTTAAAAGATTAAGTTACCGTACGCAAGCCATGCTTGAATTGTTACATCAACTAGTCCAGTGCAAGTCAGACTAATCGTAGTCAAAGTTTTGAAACTTCAACGTCTGAAACCCTCTAGAACCGACTTCTACATAGCAAAAGATGCTAATATATAGCGACCACTTAGGAACTATCTATTTGCGAAGCATAGTTACGATTAGTTACCAAAGACATCTGATAGCTTAAACATATATGAGAAACAGGATCGTTAACTAGCGTCGAACATAATCCAAATCGACCAATTAACACCATATGCTAGAATATATTTTGTTTTAATTTTCACAATGTGGTTAGTATTCCTCCATTGTCGTGTAACGTTATATTTATTTCTTTAGGTATACTATAAGCTTTCAGAATCACTTTAGTCATAATTATAAATGAACTCCGTATAACACTCCAAGCTACGTTTATAAGGTTCAAGCTGAGTTGCTTAAGTACATTTCTTAATCTAGAAAATTAAGTATCAAAGCAAAGATTCCCGACTGTGCTGAGACTCTTGGTTTATTCTACTCTTAGAGAATCGTGTTCGTACATTTTACTCTTAAATTATTTTATTTCAATAAAGTTTTGATACCACCAATACGACGACGTATAACGTTTTTAAATCAGTGTTCGCAGTTTTCCCTTTAGCGTGGTTATTTCTCTCGAATAGAGTATAGATTTTTTCCAAGCTTTTGATGTTTCACAGTTTTCATGTCAAAAGATTTAAATCGCTTAAAAAAAAAGAAACGATTCTCGTTACCAATGGAACTGCGGGAGTTTTTACATTTCCTCGGAAGCGGAACGATTTATGTGTGTAGAACTTAATATTGCGGTGACTGTTATAATGATCAGAGTTGATAGAACTTTATAATAACTAAAATTTTAAATGAAATATATGATATTCGACAAAGTTCGAATTGAAATATAACTTCAGAATTGTGGTAACATCTTAGTTTGGATACTGACTGATGCGGTAATACAGCACGTTACGCGGCGAACATTAGTACAGGGAATACTTAGTCTAACGTGGAAAATGTACGGGTGTTTTGTTATGGCGTGAATGTTCTCCGTGTAACGCTGTGTCGGTCTGCATACACCCAGGTGTTTTTCCATGTAATTGTAACCATCAAATGATATTAGTTGATTACACGCTTTTTTGTTTATAACTAAGTATATTTTTAATTAATAAATAATTTTTATACACAGAGAATATATAATAGTATTTTTCGCACGTAAATCGTAAATATTTGTATCTTGTTATTAATTCGAATAAAATTATTTTCATTGTGCGGGTAGCCTAAAGTCGATCCCCGCTACCGCTTCCGTGGAAGTTATTAATTGAAATTTTAAGTCGCGTTGCGAACTATAACCCAAAATCCTCTTACAGATAAGCCTTGTCCATAACAGATTTAATCCGACACTCTTTTTCAAACATGATACCTCCAGAGAGAGTTTGAACTTTAAACTAGACGTTCAACGTTGAGCTTTCAAGTTCTAAAAATAAATGTATAATAACCATAGCGAAGGAGGTAAGAAGGTTGTTCAAGTAGTATTAGCGAGTTTACAAGTATTTTGTTGATTTATAATTTCAATGGGTTCTTAATTGCTAAAATGAAATCTAATAATTATTAATCATCTTTTTACATAATTGATACCACTTAAAAATACTTAGCCTGATTGAAAATACATTCAATATATATTTATCTATTTTATCTTTATTTAATTAATAACATATATCTAGTAAATATAAATCATATTAATGAACAAGTTACAAGTTTCAGTGAAAATAAATAAAAATGAAGATGTATTCCTTATGGTAATCCTGAATCATTATGCGATACATTTTAATAACAAACAAGAAATCGGAAGCAATAAAGGCAAGTTTTGTATAAACTTTGTGGACTCTATCGGTGGAAACGTCACGGCAACTCCAATCGCTGCGCCCTAATAAAAGGCAGATGCGACCTGAAACTTTATACAAAGAAACTAACTACATCACAAACAATTGTTACATTTCAAAAGTTGCTCTCTGATGTTTACGGGCAAGGGGAAATTTAATTTCAAAGCACCATCAAGCGACAAGCTACAAGTTGTGAATTTTTTCTCATGTTTTATGTATAGTTCACATTATTTCGTGGAATTTCAACACATTCATATGTTGGAAATTCAAGCGAGCGCAATTGTTAACTCGTACACAAAATATTTCATATTAAAGTTTAGTCTATTTTAGGAAGCGTTTTATTCACTTTAAACTATATTAATAAAGTCACTCAGTAATCCTCCGCTTTATATTAATACAAGCCTACTGAAATATCTACTGAATAATTGTAATACAGAATAATTCCACATTTAAAAACGATTCTACATTAAAAATACCAAACATAGAGTAAATATTCGTTGAAATAACATTTCTAACAAAAAGCTAACAGAGGAGGGAAAATTTGAAGACCATTTCAATACGAGAACGCAAATCTTTAAAACGTCATTTGAAGTAAATGTTTTATTCATGAACATTATAACAATTTATAAAAAAAATCGCTCAGATCAACAGGTAGGGAACGACCAAATCAAATAACATTTCCAGTATTAGTATAATAAATTCATTTTCTATTTCCCTTAAATTTTCCATCGCTTCATAGACGAGTTTGTCAAATATTTGTTACATGTTTGTTCAATAAAAATGTTTATTTGTCTCTATACTACTGACTATTTTACTAAAAGTCTAGAAAGTTCCAAGGCAATATATTTTTAGTAATTGAATGATGTTCAATTTATTTCTAATCAAGTATTATTTTTTAATTACAATTTAAAATACACTTTCCTTAAGATTATAGAGAATTAAAATAAACTAATACTATCAACATTGATTTAAATTAAATATAATACTTTATTTCTAATTCCTTTTGATTAAAATAAATTCTAATTACTTTCATTTTAATTAAAATATAAACTGTAGTTCGTTAAGATATAAAATACCGTAAGTAAACAAATATGGCAAACAGTTTTCGAGTTGTTTTAATTACAATTTTAATACCTCTATTTGCTTCAGGTTTGATTCACATTTCCAATAACTGTAAGAGTGGTGGCGATGAGAAAGCTTTTCAAACTGTTAATTCATTTCTCTATCAAAACATACGAGGTTATTGGATGGGTTTCGTTTAATAGAGATATTTGTTTGTTTCATATCAAATTAAAAGCATTTACACCTTTTTAAAAGCTGCATTATCTTGCCCTGGCATATAATAAAAGCAAGCTATTGATCTTATTGCTGACTTCCTTTATTAAAGCTTTGAAGGAATTTAATAAAGGTCGATGGAATTATTGATAATACGGATTATGAGTAAGTACTTAAAAATATAAATAAATTATATTGAACATTTATTATTGCTTTGTCTCATGACTGAGTTATTCAGTAAGACTTAGAAGACAGAAAATAACAATAAGTTATATCCAACAACATAGGATAACAAAATCAAAGTTGTTTTAGTTGCATGAAATTTTTCTACTGTTGTTGACTATTTTGAGAGCCCTGGTTTCAATTCTGCCATTTTTGTAGCACCTCTAGTTAGTGTGATACAGGTACCGTCTCGATTTTACATAGTTAGTCGATAGTTTCTATGAATAGAATCTTTAGGAGAATATTTCCATGAATTTACCTACAATTTTGGAAACATATTTAAAAAAAAAGTTGTTACAATATAGTTAATAGTCTATGAATTCTTAACCTAAATTAACATGTGAATTAAAACGTTGTACCATAGAAGTAAGAATGCGTATTACGGCTAGTGCATTAGATATCCAATGTTAAGAAGATTAACAAGGATGTCGCCCCAATTTCTCACCAATCTAATAGCGGGACAAATGAGTTTAAAGCACCCTACCTGATAGAATTGTTTGCAAACCCTAATCAAATTTATGCCAGGATTTATTTGTTTTAAAATAATTATTGTAGGTCATAAATGTCCCTTGATACTAAAAACTTTATGACTACGGAATTTATTGATTACTAAAGCTGTTTAAAACTTTAATAATTACTCTAACTTATGCAGTGTGGACTTGATAATACAAAGGAATCTATTATTAATAGTTGTAATTGTAAGTTGAATAGTCTAAAGTCGCAAGTAATTATAATTATATTAAATTCAAACTGTATAATCAAGAAATGAGCGGTACGATCGGTTCTCGGGCCATGAATGTTAATTCAAATGTAATTACTAACTGAAGGGCAAGTATAAGGTCCTTCGTACAAGGTTAGGCAAGTTAGTGATTTTAGTCTCAAACCGATTTACGTAATATTAACTGATTCGTATACACGTACGCAACGCTCCCTGTGTGATTGTTTTGCATAAGGCCCTTTGTACATAAGGCGACGCAAATGTGCGATTTTAGTCATTAAGCGACTTTAAGCAGTGATAATCTCTCTATGAAATGTTATTGAGTATGTCACCACATAGTATAAAACAAAGTCGCTTTCTCTGTCCCTATATCGCTGTGTGAGCTTAAATCTTTAAAACAACAAACGAATTTTGATGCGGTTATTTTAATAGATAGAGTGATTGAAGAGGAAGGTATATGTATAACTATCGACACGCCCTGGCTTTGCAATTATTATTAGTATGGCTATACAATGTACACAGTAAATCTGTAGTGTATTTAGTATCAGCATTGCACCCGTGCGAAGCCGGGGTGGGTCGCTAGTCGTTTATAAATTAAAAGCGCACCCTTGTGTACACAGTGCCTAACGAAGCTCCGATGAAGGATAATGTAAATAAGCTTAGTGTGACGTGTAAGAGATATCAGACATAGTTGAGAATGGTCTTAAAATTAATTGTATACTTTGAGATACTGAAACTGAGCTCTGAAACTGAGCGCTGAAAGTGAGCGCTGAAACTGAGCGCTGAAACTGAGCACTAAAGGTGCTTCACTGTTCAGTTTACAGATGTAATATGAGTATGAGTATAAAGCCTTATAATTTTGTAACTAAGTCATGTCTCTATAGAAGGGTTTATATCAGTTATTTAATTTATATTGCGATTTGATTCTTAATTATTAAATTAATATTAAAAGGTTTAATTGAGGTATTTGGTAAAAGATGCCCTAAAATGAAAATGTTTGTGTAGATTGTGAATATTCATAAGAAAGACCTTAATTATAGTATTGGTTGAAGATATTCAAATCAGACTATATTACGTAGGTACTATTATGAAAAAAATAATGATGACAATTATTTTTTTAAAACATATCTTATATATATATGTGCATGTATTTGCATTTATATTAAAAAAAAAGAGTGAAGAAAATAATTTCAATTGCATTTGTCCTTGTTTAATGAATGTTTAATTGCTTTCGTTGTAAAATGAGTGTTTAATGCCTATGGGGATTCTCTACCAGTCAACATCACATTTAACTGAAATAGGTCAAGGATGGCACAACAGGCAATTAGCTCTTAGAATAGTAATAGGGAACAACTTCAAGAAATCTATAGTAAATAAGGAAAAAAATGCATCGATAATAAAAGTATACTTCTTCCTCAAAAGACAGCATATCTGCGGTTCTTCTGGCGTTGCAGGCGTCTATGGGCGTCGGATCAACTAACTTTGGCGATCCGTGGCACGTTTGCCCCCTTCTCCTACATAAAAAAGGTACAGGCTACTAATTTATACGGCTAGAACTCACGTGTAGTATCCAGGTATCGGTACCGAATAGTTTCGGACTCTTCGGGAGTCCATCTTCAAGGTGACTGCTAGTTTTCGATAGTCGCGGTCGCGGCGCGTCTCGCACTGCGGGCCAGGGCGCGGAGCCCGCGACTTGACAGGGCAGATAGATTATTAGATTAGGTACAAAATAAAAATATAATTATCTAGGTAGCAATAGAATACTCACTCTAAATATTAGGACTCCCAAACACTATAAATCTAGGGCAAACAGCAGTCGACCAAAGTTTGACACACTCAAGATAAATCCTTCGCTTTGTTACTGTAATGCGCATTCACACGAGCGCTTTTTCAACGCGCGCTAAAATAGCGTTGAGATTGAACAAATGCATTTCCATGTATCAGTTCGGATGGAGGCGATTTTAAATCACAGTCACACAGCGTTGCATTTTGAACCCTAGTTAAACGAGACAAAGTTGATTTTACGGTGTTCGTAATGATGAGAGCGATAAAAAAGCGCCAACGCCGACTTTAAAAAGGCGTTCGTGTGAACACAGGCTTATTGTAGTGAGGAATTAAAAATTGAAATGCTATCTCTCTGTAAATTATTATTAACAGCTTTTGCACATGATTTTGCAAGTACGTTTAAAACAAAAAAAAATGTCTTCTAGAAATAATGTAGCTACCTAATAGTGAAAGCATTTTTCAAATCGGCTGAATAGTTAAGGAAGTTATTTAATAAAAAAATAAACAATCAATTATCCTTTCACTTCATAATATTGCACAATAGATTTAAATTAATAATTTGTTATTAATTTAATATTTAAGTTTGTTTTACGTTACATATTTGTGTCACCAAGAAGTAAGTAGTGCGCAAATATTTTTACGCTGGTTTTAAAAAGACGCCTTGGGCGAGCGAAAATTACTAACCTAACGAGGCTTACTGTTTTATGTCTCGGGGTGTTGTAAATTAAATTTAAAGCTCATGGGTAGGAATCGCTTACTATTAAGTGAACGTACAACTAAACTCAAAGGAAAAAATATACATAGATATACCTATTACTAGTATAGGTATAACGTCGAATATAAAGTGATTGTTGTTGAATAATAACCACTACTGGCTGAATTAAGACTCTGTGGATTAAATCTAACTGGATATCATTTCCGTCGGCAAAATCTATGTCCTTTATGCTAAAGGAGATTAATCAATATAATACACATGACCCTACTGTCACACGTATGTTTACATACCTTTTTTTTAAACGTCAGGAAATGCATTTATGCACCTCTACGCCGGGCGTGCAATGGCGTAGTGAGTGTGGGACTCGCCGGCCACAGAAGGTGACCGTAATACCCACTAAAACCTGACGGCCCTCACACGTATTACGACGGGGTCGTGGGCACTGTTTAACGTCCACGACAATATCTGCATACCCTCAAATAACAACACAATCCGGTTTTAAAAGTAATTCTTGAATCCTTCTTTAATTAAAAGTCAACAAAATAAAAGTAACAATTGATAAATTTCAGTGAGAGCGGCAGGAGCAAGCGTAGGGCGAGGCTACAGATTATATAAATCACGGCCGCAAATGACCCACCCTTATCTTCGGACTCATCAACGCCTAACGCTGCCTCCCTCATCCCAATTGACTTCCATATATTATCCATTAATATGATTGAACAAATCTTAATGTAACTAAATACAGTCATAATAGATTTATTTCATTTGTTTACTAAATATAACTATAAAATATTGAACTTAAACTTTATTAAATACTGTTATCATAGTTCGATATTAAATATTTTCACTAAATCTATACTACTCGTAATATTATAAAGAGAGAAACTTTGTATTTTTGTTTTAATTGAAATAACTCAAGAACCACTGGACCGATTTCAAAAATTCTTTTACCATTAAAAAGTTATATTATTCCCGAGTAACATAGGTTATATTATTTAAATCCACGCGAACGAAGTCGCGCACAACAGCTAGTTTTCAATAAATTAAGAGTATCGTATAAAATAACTAAATAAATAAATCTTGAAGTTTGTCCTCTAATTTATAGTAACCGATAATACAGATATACATCAAGGTTCGAAGTTTTGATATTTTTGGAGATACATTACGGGATGTTTAATCAAAAATATGCAAAAATATAGTTATGTTACCTTCTAAATAAAAATTTAACTATAATTCATGTTTTTTAAAAGGTGTCTTTTTGTAATCAGACTTTTTTAGAATACATACTTTTTTTAACTTTAAATAATTATTTTGCTAACGGAAGAACGGGAGTTCCCATCACAAGTACCCTCGGGTTACTTATCGGGAAGTCCCGACGATAGTTCTAAGTTAAAAAATTGTAATAATGAAAATAAAGAAATTATTATTATTATTATTATTATACTTTTTGGAAACCTAAAAATACCCTTTTAAACAATTTCTTCTAGCATAGAAATGATTAAACATACAAACAATTTAATTTATATAAAAATATAAATTATTATTTTTTTATTCTAGCAGGCCGTGTGAAACTATGACGTGTTACGTGTAAAAAATATTTCCAGCTCGATCCCTATATTTATTTTATGAATTCATTTATAACACCGATCCAGGTAAATTGACAAATAACCGGGTCAGGAACACTTAACCTCAGTATAGGTTACCTACATGTTATGCAAAAAAAAAAACTGTACAAGTCCGTTCATATAAATGACATTTTGTAAAAGCTACGCAGTGCATTACATAGGTACCAACTGAATTA
>QDHC01005077.1:1025731-1075561 GCA_013186455.1 Papilio dardanus tibullus
AACACAAACCCCTATGCAAAATTTCAAGGCTCTAGGCCCAGTAGTTTAGGCTGTGCGTTGATAGTTGAGTCAGTTTACTCTTTTATATATATAGATAAATTATTATTTTTTTATTCTAACAGGCCGTGTGAAACTATGACGTGTTACGTGTAAAAAATATTTCCAGCTTGATCCCTATATTTATTTTATGAATTCATTTATAACACCGATCCAGGTAAATTGACAAATAACCGGGTCAAGAACACTTAACCTCAGTATAGGTTACCTACATGTTATGCAAAAAATATACTGTACAAGTCCGTTCATATAAATGATATTTTGTAAAAGCTACGCAGTGCATTACATAGGTACAAACTGAATTACTTTCTACTATTTAAAAATAGTCAGACAACTTTTTATTTAGAAACATGTATGCGGAAAATTCTTTACAATGTAATTTTTTCTGATTTTAATTTTACAGGGGTTTACCCAAAGTAAATACGCTACACAGCGATTCGAATAGCGAACATTAAAAATGTATGTTACTAAAAATAACGTTCGATATCTCACACGTGATAAGAATATGACTTATCGAATGTGATTGTCAGTTTCATACATTTTTGCGGATTCCATCAGCGATATCGCCAATCGAAAGATAATTTGAGTAACTTCCTATATATGTATATTTCAATAAAGATCTTCAGTTCATAATTATTACACTCCATAGGCTTTTAATATTATTGTGCAATGTTATTCATTTTCAGGTCTTTATTTTAAGTTTTAGGTTGTGTTTTGGGCGGCGCTGTGTCGTCCTCTCCTACTTTCCCCCTGACGCGGTTATTCCGAGAACATTATTTTCTTTATTTATAGTAAAAACATCTTCAATCTCTTTAAAGTAATACAATATTCAGTTTAGTTCTGTTGTGAACAATGGGATTGTGCAGGGTGCATAAGAATATTGATATACAAGTGGTATCAAATACACTTTTACTTCGGAATAAAAGGGTTAAATGGAATTTTGGTACAGTGAGTGCAAATCCATTACAATTCTTTCTTGTATCCATGAGTGCAGTACTAAGCACTGCTTCGTGCTTTGAATATAATAGGCTATGTAAAACTGCATTGATTTTTATAATGTACTAGCTGTTGTGCCCGACTTCGTCAGCGTGGAATTAAATAATATAGCCTATGTTACTCGGGGATAATGTAGCTTTCTAATGGTGAAAGTTTTTTTTAAATCGGCCCAGTAGTTCTTGAGTTATTTCAATACAAACAAAAATACAAAGTTTATCTCTTTATAATACTAGTATAGATATAGATTATGTAACTATAAACGTTAGGAATAAATAAAATTAACAAATCCTTCATTTTCACAAATACATTTTATCTTAAATTTTCGGCGGGACTTCCCTAAAAGCAATCCGTGGGTACTTGTGATGGGAAGTCCCGCTCTTCCATTAAAAAAATCAATATAGAATTGTAATTGTGCAATATGTATTTGTAATTAATAAATTCTTGACAATAGAAGTATTTTTATTCTTAAGTTTTGTCGAGGTAGATGGTATATACGTAAGTTTAAGGAAAAGAACATCTTATTTATTTATGGAATGTGTTTCGAGTAGAGCACGGTCTTTTTATTAAGAAATATTTCTTTAGCTATTTGACTCAAGTTCAGGTTACAAAGCGACTATCGACGACAAAAATTGTATTTGAAAATCGACCCCTGAGAGTAAAGGCAATAATAATTCTTAGCTAGAAACATGGCAATAATTGTGTAGGTCAACACCATCTGCCGCCATCTGATTTATGACATCTTGGGAAAAAAATCCACGCTGACAGTCGGCGCGGTTCGCTCTTCGCCTTCCAACAAATGACGAAAAAAGATTTCAGCATATTTCCGTTACATTTGCCGAATGATCTCATTTATCTTTTTTGGTGTTTTTGCAGTGGTCTTATACGTAGTTGATTTTTTTATTGGTAATTAAGTTAGGTTTAAAACATTATCTGGATAAGTCTTTTCATATTGACCACTATGTGCACTGTTGTACTTAGTCTTAAAAAACATATCAAATCAGTTTACCGTAGGTGGAAAATATATGATAGATATTGTTCTAAAAACTAAGCGAACTAATTTAAGAAATCGTAAAAATAGTAGAGTAACATTATTAAGATTTTTTTTGTTTTTTGTTGCTTGGTTGGCCGGTGGGGGTTGTATTTGTATATTCTAAGATCGAAAATTTTGATCACAAAATTGTTGATTGTAGAGAGAATAAATAAAATATATATTTCATTATCCGAATCCAGTGTTTGAGAACAATCTCATTTATTGTTAAAGCGCAATCGCTTAGCAAATACCGTTTCACTATTTTTCTCCAAGTCTACTTTTATTGCTTGGAAAGACCGACGTTGCTTTCTTAGTTTCATTCTGAAATTATTAGAAAAGGGCAAGACTTGCGGCTCGAATGTGTGGGTTGATACTAAGCGACAAACAACCTAATTTAAAGTACCTATCTGATAAACTCAATGTCGTCAAGAATTGTAGGTTATTTTCCCTCTTGATTCATTTAAAGATTACCTTAAACTTCCTCAAATATTACAGGTAAATTATTGACAAGATTGAATGGACGAATATATAATAGCATAGTTTTACTTTCAATAAAATCGTTGTGGACAAATAGTTCTATTATAAAAATAAAGTTTAAAAAAAGTTGGATATGAAATAAAAGGCACGATTTACTTTTTTCCTTTATTTAATAAACATTTACCTTGACATTGGGATACATTTATCTTAATTGTTAAATACATTTAATTAAACACATCTATTATGGAATTACATTGTTTATACAAGCCTGATTCACGATTAAGCATCGAACAATATTGAGTATTATGTTCTACAGGAAAAGACATAAAATCCATTGCAACGTGGAACAGACTTGCGTTACTTAATATTTTTATGAATTACTATTTTATATCTACTGTTTTTTTAATCAAATTCTTAAACATTAGCACGACTAAGTAGTTAACATATAAAATATACGACGTAGTCTTACATTAAATATTATAATCAACGAAACGATTGTGTAAATCAGTCATTTGAAGAATAACATTAAACTTAATTATAGGTATTTTAAATATCTATAGTCATAGAAAACGTAATTAAAAAGTTTCAATTTTGTTTAACAGTTTGAATACAGGAGTGGTTACACGAGTGAATAGCAGAAGTATAATATATGACTAATGTCAAGCTTTTTATTCTCTTTCAATTGATTATAATAAAAAATAAACCACTACAATTCCAATTTCAAAGTTATTATTGTAAGTTATCTAACAGAAGTAGAAACAATTGTTAAAATGTTTATCTGTTTGCATCGTTAATGAGAGAGATGATAAAATGTGTTTACGTGTGTGCAGGGTAATCCACAGGATAATAGTTACATGTGACTTTCATCAAGTACTAATTTAGATAATCGTTTTATGGAAAACGGTGTCTAGATAACAGTTAAGTCGGGTGGTGTTACTTCTCCGCAGATTGATTACAATCAAACGTATCAAACCGTTTTTAATTTTTTAAATGTGTCCACATTTTTCCTGAAAATACGAAAGTGAATTCAGCCTTTCGTTGATGGACGGATCAAACCGTACATCTTATATAATTTTATATTTCAAAAAAATATCATTTTGCTCGCGATTAAAACCACCCTCGTTAAAATTTATATAACTTTGGCACTTTTACTATTTAAGACCTTTATTATTATCAACGGTCAATACACGATAAAGCTCCAGATTACGTCATGGATATAAAGTAAAATTAAGATAATTGTTTAATAAGTTAAAAATTATTAAAATCTGTCAAACATAAACGCGGTTACACCAAAATAATGATGATAACTGAAATATTGTATCATTTATTCTAATTTATTAAAATAGAAAGCTTTATAGGACGGCAGCATAATCAATTAAGAAGCAGGCTAAAACATAAAAACCAAAATTAGTTTTTATTCTAAATGTGATTTGAAAGGAAATTATGTTTTATTTAGATAAGTTATTAATTTTATTGATATGATTCACTTAAATACTGCCTTTGGCATTATAGTCTTAGTTAAGAACAATACCATAATAATATACTATAAGAAAACTTATTTCAATTAGGCTTTCAGGAATTTTAGGTATTTTGATTAAAATTATATTGAACTTTTTTGAAATAATTTTTGTATAGGCAATTGCTTGTTTACAAATGCTAAAGTAAAGGTCATACTTGCAAACTAAAAAAGTGTTTTTAAGGTTAGCGAAAGTACTTATATCGTGGAAAAATACTTAACCTAGTAACCAAACATAAGATATATTGCAAAAAATATAAACATTCACATTATGACATTTTAAGAAAAATAATTTCGTCCAATTTTATTCGGATTTTTTTCCAATACATTTTATTATAAATTGATCCTATTTCAAAACAATAAAGAAATGGCCGTTGCACTTAAAATAATCCTAAGTAATTGAAATCTATAATGGTCGCTCTGCAATCCAAGCTAAAACGGTTAAAATTGTAAAATATTGCAATACATTTTGGCTGAGTACTCTTTTATTTTAATTGGAAGAATGAACATTATAAGAATAAATATGGGAAAGCTAACAATATTTTGCACCGAAAATACAGAAGTAGCTGACAGCAGTTTTCAAATGAATTAAAGAAACGACCAAATGCCAAAAAAGTTTTTATTCTAAAAAAAAAATATATGCAATATGTTGCAGTTTTTTTTGATAAGTTTATGATGTTATTTTAGTGCCATGAAACGAAAAAATAGCACAGACAGCAAAATTTCCCGTACCGCTCAAAAAAAGTAGTCAAATTCGCTATGGAAATTATTTAGGGTTCAGTTTACAATCTTCTTTCCGGGTCTTAGGCTAACTACCGTTTATTTATTTTTAGTTACGGAAATTTAATATATTTAGTCTAATTGAAAAAAGTTTTATTTTTCACTAAACTCGTTATATAATACACGACCCTGATATTTATCTACTATATTATGATATCGCAGTAATTCAAAATAAATTAGGCAAAAGACGTTTTTAATTTTATTGTGTTGATTATTAAAAGTTATATGACAATGCCTGAATTCTATCATTATTAGTCACATATTATAAAGATAATAAAAGGGTTTCGAAGTCGTAAGAAATATATATATTGATCCTATTAATGTTATAAGAAAAAAAACATGTAAGAACTATTCCACATCTTCAATTATCATTAACATCTTATTAAATACCATGAACTTGAAGTAGGTCGACAAAACCCATCTACGTAATGATTATAAGTTAAACAGTTACAGATTGATAATATCGCATCGGCGGCCCAATTATTCTACTTTAAATGATTTGATTATTCCATGTCTATCTATAAAGTATCCGAAGGAATGTATCCTTGGCGCTTGCTACAGTAATAATCCGTTACAAATAGAAGATTTGAAACTGCCCGTACATCGATATATAGTTGGCACGAATGGCATATTTCACTCACATTATAACGGAAATGTCTTTGCGAATGTTAGCGCTTGTTAATGATGTTCCCCAACCGAGTTGTGTGCTCGTATGAACTTACAGTTGGTAAAGTTCAAAAGAGTCGGACAACTGGCGGGTGTGGGACGCACGACGGACGGTGCCCGCGTCCCGGGTTGAACATCAGACTTGTGTGAAACTGGCATGCAGAGCAGTCTCCTCCTGAGCGATCTGGTTGGCCGGGGTGTAGTACTGCACAAGAGACGAAACATGGTTAAGCACCAATCAAACGTTACTAAACATAACTTCTTTTATGAGCTGTAGAAGTACTGAACGTATAGACAATTTAACTTTGATCAGACTCTTGTTATCGTTTACCAAACTTTTCCATTACAACTGATCACACATTTATCCCCAATTTATATAGTTTAATGGAAAAATAATATTCCTCACAACTAAGGTTTGAACATGGAACCAAGCTTCTATTATTATCTATTAGGATCAGAACAAATTTTAAGTTTTTTTTATTTTGTAAATGTAAGTACCGAGTTGAATTGTAAAGTTAATGATAGACACAAATTTAGTACTATTTTCCGATAACGAAACGTAGTATTAGGAAAGCTTACACCAGAGTAGGGTCCACTGTTCCAGTCGAGGCGCTCTTGTTCACGCTGCGGGGCAGGACGTTGGGTGGTTTTAATTTCGGGACGGTTTGGCAATCTCGATTTGGCTTTAAATGCTGCACGCAGTGATATATTAGCCTTCGCCGCTTCAGCGCGACCGTATTGGAAAAATTCAAATAGCGCAACGACTAATGCCAGTAGCAAACCACCCACCAAAATGTAAAACAGTCCAGCAACTTGGCCTAAAGTAAGTTCAAGTCCACGTAAACTCTAAAATAAAAATAATTTTATTAGTATCAATTGTGATATACTGTTACTGATATAGGTGTAGAAATAGACGTAGTTTGAAAATAGAAACTATTGTTATTCATCCATCTATACGAAAGGATCTTCTAAAAAAAACTAATGAACATACACACCTGATCGTGAATGTCACATTCGGTCTGGATGAACCATTTACGAAGCAGCATTTGTAACTCGCCGTCTTTCTTGAGAGCGTGCAAAGCTATATTGACTCCATCCCTAAAAAGTACTTTACTCTTTCATTCGGTGTTATAAAATAACGCTTTTATCAATTTAGTAAAATCGCTATGCTTCGCATATAAACGCAAGTGCAATAAACAAATCGCTTAGCAACTCGCAGCGCTTAGTCATAAGCAAAACTATTTACAAACCTCAGTTCGGATCTCTTGGGCATAGCTATGGCGAAATCCTTTACTCCCGGTTTTGTTGTGGTTATTACCATTTCGCACGGTTTATCTTTGGGTGTTGTTTTGAAGCCCATTGCTGAACGATGTAATAAGAACGATAGCCAACCATTTTCATCAGTAGCTTCCAAAGTGGGTTCAAACAGTTCAGGTTCTTCCACTCCATAAAGGATGTCCTAAAATAATTCATATAATTTCAAAACAGAATTAACAAGACTAGGGTTCCATGTACTTGTATGTTTATTTCGTAGCTTAACACTAAAAAGTATTATTTTTAGCTGAGGCAAGCTTACCTCAGGGCAAGATGTTATTTTGGTATACATTTGTTGTGGTTCAGATATACGAGCCAAAGTCAAATATGACGCAAGATTAGCAGTGTACGAACATAGCACGATCAGTGTAAAAAACCACCAAACTGCCCCAACTATACGCCCAGAGAGAGACCTGAAATACAATTATATTGATAAAATTCAATTCAAAAACACAAATACATACATAACCCTTTTTTAAATTATATTATTTAATTTAAATTATTAACTAACCTCGGAGACACATCGCTGCCTTGCTGCATGAAGGAACTGATGGAGAACCATATAGAATTCCAGAAACTGAATTCGTTTATAACCGTTGTCTGAAACCAATAATGAGCACTGAGATGTTTGTAGGTAAACGATAAACTATCAAAGATAGATTAGCAAGTTTATTTTGTTTGAAAAATTGGTGTAGTATACGAAATTTGTTCGGCAATTTTCAAAATAAATCTTTTTCTATACTAACATGATAAAGAGGAAAACTTTGTATTTTTATATTTTTTGTAAGTATTGAAATAACTCAAGAACTCAACAAGGACCCAGAAGGGTCCATTTCATTCTTGCACCATCAGAAAGCTACATTATTCCCGAGTAATATAGGCTATATTTTTTTACTGTAATTCTTTTTTAAATAATTTCTAAAGCTAATAATGAATAATATTCGAATCATGCATAATTTTATTTTAATAAAATATACCTTTGGGGCAGAACCTTCATTGTTCTCGTTCGACTGTGAATCAGTAACGGATACAACTCGCCATTCGGAAGGTGAGAACCTCGATACCAGAAATAGTACAACGCTTACAGCGAAAATGCTGAATAATATACAAAGCTGAAAATATTATGAATATTAATAATTGACAAAGTCTTTTACAAAACGTTAATTAATCCACCAGTAAAACCGGCTACAGACGCTCAGTTTTAACTGTACACTTCGACTGCGCAGTTAAATTAACATGTGTACGTCAGCTTTAGCTGCGCAGTTAAAACTGTACAGTTAAAAAGCTGAATGCCGGCATTAAGCGCTTGAAAGAAACGGAAAATAATCTATACATAGGTACGTCCGGATTCAATCACCGCCATGTACCAATGTGTTTTTTGATTTACGAATTTCATAGGTATATTTACCCGATGATGATGATGATATCATCATCACCAGCTCACTATACGTCACTACCGAAGGGGCGCGGAACCTACCCCCTACGTTGCTACTACTGGCAGGTTACCCAAAGTATCTTTCGATTAGCGATATCGCTGATGGATTCGACACAAATGTATGACATTCGATAAATTATGGGCTTGTCTCATGTGAGATATCGAACGTCATTGTCAGTTTCATACATTCTTGATGTTCGCTATCGAATCGCTTTGTAGAACCTATTATTTGGGTAACCTCCTGTTCTATGAAAACGTTGTTTTACTTGTGTTTCGATAATATTAATTTAATTAGACGTATATCTTACCCATATCTCTTTAGATAACGGTTGAAGGAAGGTGAATATTGTGTTCGCGGTTTCGAAGTCAGGTCTGTCCGGTTTTGAGTCGAACGATAAGAATGGTTTACTGAAGTCCACAGCATGTTCCCTTTCTGGGGTAACCGTCAGTGGGGCGATCACTAAATCCGCCTCCTAAATAAATACACATCATTATTGTTAAGATACTTTAGAACTGTTATTTTTTATAAAAACTATACAGTCATTTTATCTCAATGTATTACAAAAAAATAAGGCCCTATGTACATGATTTTGTTGAGTAAGTCGCTTAGTCTGCATTCATACGGACGCTTTTATAACGTCGGCCTTGGTAGTATTATAACGCTGTCATCATAGGGAACATTGTAAAATTAACCTTTTCTCGTTCAACCAGCGCTCAAAATGCAACGTTGCGAGATTGACATTTAAAAGCACCTTGTTAATAGATACAAGGGAATTTTTATCGCGCGTTTAATAAGCGCTCCCGTGAATGCGAGCTAAGAGATTAAAATCGTAGGCCCGTGCAACATTGTTCGTAGAGCCTAAGTAATAAAAATAAAACTACGTGATAATTTTTTATGATCTTATCGTCCGAAATATAATACAAGTAGATATTTGCGATAAAGGATCTCAAGATTTATGCCTTTTGAGCTAAGAAAAGGGAAGACGTTTACGTGGGTTACGGGACTTCGTATTTACTATATTTAACACCCCGAATTATTTTCAGTAGGGTTAGTGTACTAAGGCGAAATATTTTTAAGGTTTTTTTATGATGACTGTAAGAAAAAGGTAGTCGGCAAAGTTTCGCATCTGAAATAACTTCAGATATAATCTATGTTATATAAGATATAGTGGACTAATATAATTACTAGTTTTATGTTTTCTAGCAGACACAAAAAATGTCTCTATCGACGGATAAAAGGTTGACTAGTAAATAGCTTATGTCGATACCAGGTTACCGCAAACAAATTAATCATAATATTTACAGTTAATTTAAAATTTCGTTTGAAACTAAGAGACTTAGATAAACTACTTTAGTTGATTTAACAAGTATTGCTTTTTATAGTCTAGTTTTCTCTAGTATAAATGGATTAAATTATATCTTGCGTATTCAACCTTCACTTACAAAAGAATTAGGTTACTATGTGTATGGAGAGTTTTGTGCTTCATTGAAAACACTCAACGAAATTAGATAAATACGAGTGAGCACGTACCTTCCTTACAAGTTCTCCGATCATTCCATCCCAGCCGCCAGCGATTCTGTTATTCACTTTACCGTATTTACCATCTCTAACTAAACGCAGTTCATCTGTAAAACACATAATATATTAATATACAGTCAAACTTGGATAAATAAACCTCTATAAGCGAGTCATTCTATGGTCCCCGCGGACATTCATAAGTAAAATACCTGATAAGAGAGAAAATCTATAAGAGAGCGTCGCGGTCCCTTGGGCTCTCGCTAATAGATGTTTGACTGTACTCATAATGATTAATATGATCTTCAAGCACGGGTATTTGCAACGTTAATACTTAATGGAATTTTCTTTACTTGGTAACTAAAAGTTCCAATGTGCTTTTATGTCATCGCTGCCTTTACAACTGTAGTCAAACAATATTGGCATCCCCTTTTTTTCCATTTCAAAGTACGAAATAACAATAATGTTCTTATGCATATAAAATTAACTATAGTAATAATGTAGTTTTTATTTTTGTGTTACTTACATTTTAGTTCCATTTTTTGAAGAAGAATCAAGGCTAGATCTACACAAAAGCCTCTGTATGGGTGAGTTATAGACGGTTTTGTGTCACGTATCACGTAAGGAGGTTCTTCTATGGTGGCCACAATGTACGTTTTGTTACGATTGTATTTACCGACAGCACTCTTTGCACCTTGTCTCCTGAATCTCGCTACCAAGCCTCTGTGATCGTACCAGGTCCCAATCTGTTAAGGAATTAAGAATTTAAAATGTGTGTCAAATCAGTCAAATGTAACATTTCTTTTATTTTAATTAGAAGTTAATAGAGCACTCGTAACCGTCGTGTATGCATGCGTAGATGTATGAATGTAGAAGAAGCGAGAGAGGTGTGTCAGGATCGAGCAAAATAGAGGTCCGTTTTCTCTACCTACCCCTGTGGGTTACGGGCGTGAGCTATGTTGTTGTTGTTGTAGAAGTTCAATTATAATAAAGCTATCATAGATGTAAGGATTCTTAAAATGAAAGGGATCATAAAAATAAAGCTTTTATATTATAACTTATCCGTATATTACTTAAAGGTGTATAAAAGTAAAAAAACGATATGTTTACTAAAGTAAACACAGTAACCTTTTTTACATACAGTTTGTTGAAACACCGGTAGACTTGTTTATTGTTAAAGTTAGTGTTGTAAAACTTTAAAATGAGAAACTGGAATTGTTATAAAAACTTTTCTATTCGTTGGTGTATAGGTAAAATTCGGAAAATTCTATTGTGGTGAAAACTTACTTGGGGAATTTTGAAGTTTTTATATATAGAATAGATATTAATATTTTTTCCATACCTTCACCATATCCCCGGTAACATTGAGTTCGACTATCTGTAGGCTAAAATTGCGTCGAATACCTTTCTCGGTAAACTTGAGAGGGCCGGTCAATCCTTCTAAGTCCGTCTGAAGCAAACAATATCATATCGTCTCTTCTTCAATTACACACATTTTATAATAAAATATTATCGACACAATTACAAATACAAATCATAAAAAACGAGAAATATAAAAAAAAACATCATGTACGAGTAGATACTTTCAAATATTTTAGTTCAATAATATCAATTTGTGCAATTCATTAATAAAATACTTAGTACACCATAACAATGTTATATTTCTAAACGCTATTATCACAGCAGAAAAATACAATAGAAAATAAATTAAAAATCCAATATCTATTTTTAAACAAATAAATCGACAATTAAATTGAAACAAACTTCAGCATTATTTGAATAGTTGATAAAGTGCAAATTAAGGTAAATCAACTGAAAACAAACAGTTAGTCAGTATTGTATTAAAAGGTTTTTGCAACTTTCCGCGATACCGGCAATAATTATGTATACGGTTTATACTAATTAGGCGTCAGGTAGCGAAACCTCATTAATCGCCAGAGGTTGTGCGACGGCGCACGCTCAATACGAAGGAAGGTCTCATATTCAGCACCTGTTCAACTCCACAATTTCATTTAATTTGAATCCACTAACTTATACTCACAGAGCGCTGACTCAAAATTGATTTTAACAGAAATCTCATTTGGAATTGATATTCACTTTATGAGTGACTCTTTTAATTATTTTGTGCTTTGTAATTTAAATATATTTATAATATTATGGGCCTTACACAGGGTCGTTTAATGGTTACTTAAGTATAATTTTAGTGCAGATGTAAGCTGTTAGCCATAATTAAATTATTATAAATATGTCTGCTCATACTGTTTTACCTTTGGTTATTTGTAAAAAAGAATTTATTTTTAAAACAAAATTGAAGTTAAAAAAAAATAGTTTTTAGAGATGAGATCAAAAGTAGATAAAAAACTTTGCTATTTTATTTTGTCAGCAATAGCGGGCATCGCCAATAATTAATACTCATATGAAAGCATATAGTGGTTTGTTTGTCTGTTCGAATATCCGGCGGCGTTTTAAACAACCTGCTTATTGTATGTTGTGTTGAACGCTATCCTTACCCAATTAACGTGATTAAAATTTCTTTGTACCTGTCTGACCATTGTTTTACGTCAATATACTCATATCATGACATACATCTGTACTGAAAAATCAATAAATGAAAAACAAAAGAACACAGTTATATATCTAGGTTTGCCTTTACAAAGAGATGTAAATTAAAATGTAAGAATATAAAGGTAAAACTTGTTGTTTTTAATTTAATTTAATAAATTGGAATTGCAAAGGCACCATATTTGCAATGAGAAGATGTGAATCCGTGTTGGTGTCTACGCGGCGCTGTGATTACGTAGCAAGTGAGCTACGATTACGGCGGCGTAGCATGTGTCGGCTACATATGCTACGGTACCGTAATAAATGTAGCTCTCGCACTATGTCATAGTTACACTGATAAAATGTAAGATTTTGCGAGAGTACTTTAAAAGTATACCAATATTTACTATTGTGTACTGGTGTAGAAGACCCGACGAGCATATATGGGGAGATTGTGGTAAAATAGGAGCGAAATAAGCGGGATAAAAGTTCAAATAACAATTATGTTATAGGATGCTAGCTGTTGTGCGCCACTTCGTCCGGGTGGAATCAAATAATATAGCCTATGTTACTAGGGGATAATATAGCTTTCTAATGGTGAAATAATTTTTAAAATCGGTCTAGAAGTTCTTGAGTTATTTCAATACCAACAAAAATACAAAGTTGCTCTCTTTATAATATTAAGTATAGATAAGTAATTTGGTATAACATTCAAATCGGTTCAGAATAAGTCAGCTCACGATATTTTAAAACAAGAATTTATATCCTAAGTATTCTGCGCTCTTTGTGGACACCCTATTGAGGAAATATATAGGGCTGAAAGTTTTTTTTGTTTTAATAAAACTATCACCTTTCGTAGTCACGCCGGTAGTAAAACGTTGAAACTTGAGCCATCTTTACGATGTTTACTTACAAAGGGAGAGGACGCTTCTCATACAAGACATTATTCAGCTCGGCTTTTTGGCTTTGCCATCGTCTTACAATATTCACAGTAGATACTATTTTTATTTTATGAACATAAGTTTACATAAAATGTACCCGTATCGATAAAATATAAATAGAATTTAACTTTAACATAAATATTTTTGTAACTTTACAATAAACTACTTTATTGTACATACAGTCAAACTTGTTAGACAAACCGCGATATTTGTATCGCTTATAGAGGTTTCTCGCTTATCCAGATTTTACTGTTTAATCTTTTTTGCAGGCTAATATGAATTACTTAAAATTCTCGATATGACGTAAAGGGTCCGATCCATGTAGTGGTCAATGGAGATTTACTTCCATCGCTACAACCATAGCCTGCTAACGAATAAAGATATGGTCGAAGCAATATTAATAAAGGTCAATAATGTTTATTTTTGTTTTTAGAATATTTTGCATTAGCCAATAATTCATAGTGTAGAATCTAAGCGCTGTAAATATTCAAGATAGAAATCCAAAGTCAGCTTTTAGCCGGCAGCATTTTAATGTAAGTTTACTGACGTTTTCTGCAAAGATCGCTGTTCTTTGTGGATAAACGAGCGGTTAGTTCAGCCGAGTGACCACTGTCTCAAATATATTTTAGTTTATTTCATTTAACAGATATGAAATTACAAATGATTTGCTAGCGAGAAGTCCTATCAGAACATTTATTTGTTCAGGGATATACTAGGACGTATTTTTTGTTAATAATGCTAGGTTTTGTTTCGCAGTTACAATTAATTCCAGCAAATAATTTATGGTTTTGAAAGAAATGATATGCCGTGATTAAGTCACGGTTTCCCTTTACGCTATTTTATAAGAGGTTTTTCCTTTGATTATATCGTTTTAATTATTTTTGTTACTAAAATTCAAATTGGAGGTAAAGTTAAATAAAATATATGCAGAATAAAATATAAATCTTTCTTAAACATACGTTAACTACGCGATGCTATAATGGAGTGACTCTGCCGATATTAACGCTGTTAATACGGTCTACATTTAGTCACAATCAGTGTCTGCACTCTCTTTGCGTATTGAATACTCAGAGTAACGTGCAATCGCCCGCATATTTATCGAAATGATCAACAATCGCTCGCATCTGCTAAAGGGAATTTAAATCACAACAAAGAGTTCATTAGCGCTCAATATACTGTGATAAACTTTCGCACTAATTAATCAACCTGAGGAGTATGGGTCGAGGATTTTAGGGCTGCCGTATACCGACTGCTTGATTCCACTGTCGACTGTTTCAAGCAGTCCGTTTACGCAACCCTAACTCTAACAAAATGAGAAATTATATTATCCTTGATCAATACTCCATATACGCGAGCTCTGAGATAACTCACCTTCTTTATCAATCTTGAGATTTTTTCTCCGATCTCATAAGTTCCTCCTCCAATCTGTGGAGTGCAATTCATAGTTTTGTTGGAACTGCTGGGTGTACTTCGTCGAGTCAGACTTCTTAGTATATCTGGCCGCTTTCGCAGCAAACGAAATATAGCGTCAATAAGTACTTGAACCCCGTCGTACATCAAAGCAGCTTGCGCCTGGACAAATTTACACATAAATCGAAAACGTATAATTAAAGCAGACAAAATATTAAAGCTTTGGAGTATAGTTTGCAAGGAAAAATATCATGGTATTAGAAACAGTCTTTTAATTTGTTAGCTAAACAAGAACCTATTTAATATATAATATGTAGATGTAGAATTCTGTTAATGTTTTAAAATTAGTAGATTAATATTAAATAATTCATGAAATGGTTTATACATAATACTTTTGGTATTTTTTTGTTTAGTTTGCAAATTAAAATATACAAGGTAAATAAAGTAATTCCTTAGCCTACATAATAATAAAATGTTCCTCGGAATCACTGTATTTATCTACAAATTCAAACAATAAACAGACTAATTTATATTCAACAAGAAACAAAACATTCGGTGCAGAATTCCAACCAAACGGTTGCTTTAAAAGAAGACAATATAATAAGTTCGCCGACTGAATGCATAATTACAAATTCATAATCATTCTAGTACGTGCTCCTTCTAGGAATTATGCGCCCACCCCTTTATATTACTATCACGTTTTGTAATGGTGATCTATAAACCTACTTTTTCTAAGCGTTAATTATAACCCTTTATTTCTTTACATTATATTAATTAAGCTATCTTTCCTTATTTATCTACCTTATTCAGAGATCTAGTAACTAAATTAGAATGAAGTGAAGTCATTTTGGTCACTTTACCTCCTAATGTAATGTTTAAATAATTGTATGCTTATTTTTTTTATTGGACACCATAAATATTGGAACATTGTGTAAAAAAGATTAGTACTAGTCTAAAGTAAAAAGTGTAAACCGTATTGTTAATTCGTACCATTATTATCAGTTAAAATTTAAAAGAAATATGAATTTTCCATCCGATTTACAGAAGTATTCTGCGGTAGTCGTTTATGAATAATATTTCTGGTCAATCTTAAGCCTTTTTCAACGAAAACAATTATCCTATTAATACTGTAAATAATTCAAAATTCTTACCGATATGATGTCCCTTTTCCATAGTTCAGCAAAATCACGAACGAATTTTCGAGAAAAATCTACAATACGAAACCCGGTAACGTTTATGGCACTGAATTCGGAGACTTTTCTCTCCCAACGATCATCCATAACCTGTATTAATACACGTAATTAGTATAATTAAGTATTCGAGAAAGGAAATTAAATGTATAAAATTTCGTAAAAAACGATTAAACCAATTTGAGTAAACACTGTCGAATAAATGGTTGTTTATATTGTATTTCTCGTAATTAACGAATGTTGAGCAATTTACGATAAATTCACAGTGTAGTGCGGATAAAATAACGTGTAATAAAAAATAAACTGTTTATTGATCACCGATTTATTTGTGAGTTAATTATAAATGTTAAATGTGATGATATTTATTGGTATCTTTAGGTATTTATCTTTTATTAAAAGATTATCATAAATAATGTTTTGAAGATATTGATTTGATCTGTCAAGGATAAGTTCTATCTCGGTTCTTAGAGAGATATATGTATAATTGGCATGGACTAGGCTATAAATATTTTACGATGCTAATTTAAATAGTAAACGAGCGCCGCATTCGATGGGTTAAATGGAATTTGGATACTCACCAGGCCACTTAACAAGTAATGGTAGTTCCTCCGGCCAAGTTGTACGTTACGTACGTGCAAAATCAGTGCTTCTTTCGCTACTCGTGTACAGGAGTCGAGCACAACGTATTTGTTGGTCCAACGGTCGATCCTCTCCAATGCGCCAAGAAATTCAACAACATCTGTGCCGTTGGAGACGCGTTTTACATTCGAAATGCGGAATGTTGCATTACTGGGGTGCAGGGTTTGGTACAACTGTTGGAGGCGAAGCAGACCTGAGAAAAAAAATGATTAGTTAATCTTATGTTCCGATAAGAGACATTGTTTTATACTTAATTGTTCTAATTTTATATGTTTTAATAAATAACTTTTTACTCGAGTATTCAGAGTACTTTGGTAATGTATATCGGACAAAATGATGGAAGGGTTAGGATTAGAGGTTATTTTATAATAAGCCAATCCGTTATAAACTCGACAGCTTTTCTACAAAAGCCTTATAAAACACATTATTAAAAGCATACATTGTCTTCTAAGTCAATGTCTATTGATTTAAATAATGTTAAAGGATAAATAGTATGCATTTTAATTTTAGTTTATCTATTTGAAAGGAATTGCTGAATACATAGAAGCAAATAAGTGGAGTTGTATAAAATAAGTTCAATTCCGTTTAATATATTTTTGCCAAAACGCTTCCGACTCAAAGCAATCTATTTAAGTAGATTCATTGAATTAATGGTATTATTAGAAATGTTTTGAATGACCATACTTTAGTAATAGATTTATTTTATTCAAAGATAGATTAACTGATATCATTCTACTGGTCCTTTTTACTCTTCTTAACTAGAGATCAGTCGTTTACATCCTGGAAGTACGTTGAAATGTCAGCCTCAGTCAACCATTCTACCAGATATCAAATTATTTATCTGATACCAAAAATTATAGGCATATTGACACGTTTAGTGATTTTAGAAGGAAATTATTATGAGTGGGAAAATACGACACACAAGACATACGACATAGAAAATTACTCCCTTCCCCAAGAAGACTAGATCATAAAGAAAATTGTAATCTATTTATAAGTCAGTTAAGTAGGTTCAAATATGTTGTCTTAGGTAAATATTGAATGCGTCTTTTTGCAATGAACAATCATGTTCCCTTGTAAGCAACAAAGGAAATAACGAGAACTGAAGTACTCGTAGATACTTCACATGTTCTACGTACCTGTTATATTGCGAACGAAAAACCCTTTGCTCGACTAGAAATTATTTACCCTCCTGTTTGTGTACTATCCTTGTTTGTATCACACGGTGTGAAAGTACTCTTGCCATTGGAAAATTGACTCTGTTGTCATTTGAATAAATTACATTTTTGTATCTCCCAAGATTTCTGCCTTTTTTAATTTTTTTAATGAAATTACTTCGATTCGAACGAGCGATATTATGTCATTGTAAAGAAAGATCTGCTTTATTGAAATTGAATGTGCTTAAAAAAGAAGAAATGAGCTAAGGAAGATAATTGTTGCGATAAAATAGAATATTAGATAAATAAAAAAACATATAGATATATACATATACATATGCAAAATACGGTTAAAATAAGACCCGTTGTGTGACTATGTTATATCATAAATCACAAGATTTAGACCCAATTCCAAAGTAATGAGTAATAGCTATACGATCTTGATGAATTAATTAGCTGTGATTAGACAAATTGCTTAGATTTATGACCGGTTTGTCGTGATTGCCTTATATAAGTATCAGATAACTGACTGCAAGCAAAGCAGAAGACATACAAAGTAAAAAATATGTTATTATTGAAGTTTAAACTGGACGTTAAAAGTGTATTAATATTTTTAGAAACCAGTTGTGGCCTTAGGCCAAAATGGAACGCATTGATTGACCAGCGTATGACAGAAAGAAAGCCGCAGATCTATAAAGAAATTTTATTCAAATCTAAAATTAAAATAACTTCAATGTAAGTAGAAGTGTCTCATTTATCATAGAGATTCATTATGCAGACCTCGATCTAGCACTTTTGTCATAATTTCAGTGTAATATCCGCGAAAAGATTGAAGGGGTGACGAAGAGGTGTCGGGAAAGAGGGTCGACGTGTGGGTAATGAAGGCGTTATCGTATTATTTGTCGGGCCGCGGCCATTTCCCTAAGGCCCGGGAGAGGCCATTATCACAACGTTATACCGTTCTCTTCGAAAATCTAGAAAAATGTAAAGGACTAGACATAAAGGGACAGATTTCTTGTATTATTTATACAAACAAGGATCTCTGGCCTGGTATGTTAGGCACTGCTATTTATTGCCACTTAAAGTCTGGTGTTAGAAAATGATAGATATATATTTACAGTCGAACCTATATAAGCGAGAGTACAAGGGACCGCGACATTCGTCTCGCTTATAGAGGTTTCTCGCTTATCCAGCTTTCAGTGTATATAAAAAAAAACTTTATACTACAAGAACTAATTACTAATAGTAAAATAATAACCCTCAATTGTGTTCTCAAGATGAAATCTCTTTTATACGATCGTAATATTACGATTTGATAATAGTTTATTACAATTTCTATACCTACTGATTTTTGATTAAAGTTTGAAAGAAATTAAATGAATTAAACGAATTATCCTGAAAGAGAATGTTACTGAGATTTTTACTTTGATAAAAAAGCCATTGTGTTCGACTCGTATTTCACATTTTTTTACCTTAGTTAATTACTTTTTAAACACTTATTACATGCATTGAAAAGTATATTATAGACGATGTTTTAAATTAGATAACCTTTTCTTCAAGCAATTATTCAATTTTTCGATTCGCTCAATGCAGAGAGGACATGCCCCTCCTTGTTATCCCAACTAAGAGAGAAACGTAAGCAAAAGTCAGTTACTTTTTGTAAAGAAAATTATCTACAAGGGAGATAGTGACGGTGGCCGGTCTGACGGAATTCCGGCGTTGTGGCTCGTTGAACGTGATTCCTCTCCGACATGATTACGGCTTTTCTTATATTGTTCGACATGAATAGCCTCACCCGGCAGAGGAGTCAGTTGCTAAATTCGTGACTCGAGGAAAGAAGTTGCCGATCCCTCGGACACTAAAGCATAGCATTAAGCTTGATGGAATAGAAAGAAATGCATTCTACATACATTATCAGGAGTTTGCCATAACCCATAGTTTTAACTAAATTGATGTGACAAACAAAAATACCAAGTTCATTAAATTGTTAAAAAATTACCCATGTATTTAATCTTAGGTCTTAATATAAGGGAATAACATGCCAACCAAGAACAATACATTCATTTTAAAAGGGATCGGAAAAAAACAATTAAAAGTTAAAATAAAGATATTGAGAAATGACTTATTGAACACCTTATTGAAACGAGTATAGACGTAGGAAGCTAAATGTAAACTGTGTAGTCATTAGCAAATTGGTTTATTTATTAACTCTAATGTATGCTTAATAGTTTTAAGCTTAAAAGCTCTCTAAGTTTGAATACGCGTTCCTTCGATTAGATATTTACGTGTTTCAATTATTTAAAATACGTGAAAGCTTGAGGACTCTGTTTTGAAACTTAATATTTTTTAACATACAGGTTTAGGTATATCAAAACGAGTCCTTCATAGTGGAATATTACAATGTTACATTGTATTGAAAAATTATGAATTTTGTGTAATATATAATTTTATATTAAAGAAAAAAAGTCTCTTTTGAAAGGGTTAAAGGAAAATTATATGAAATACCAAAGGTCCAGTAAAATGTTGAGAGTGTTTCACAATTGATCAGAATTTAATAATGTGAAAACATTTGAACGTCGATTTGCGTCAAGCATTTTACGAGAGTTTGACGTGTAATTTTCGTTGAAAAGTAATAAAAAAAGGGGATACAAAAATTTCAATCACGTTTTGAGTTAGATAGCGTAAAAACCGTTAAATGCGCCGCGAGGCGGATACAATCGGCATCGAATGTAATCCTGTCCTCGCCTCAGGCGAGCGTAAGATAAACCACCGACAAGAATAGATTATAAATCATAAAATATCTCAATTTCATGTTTTATTTATTATTATTAATTTATATGTGATGATTAAACATACAATTTATCTAAATGTTTACAAGCGAATACTCTGCTTGATATTCTAACAAACAATTTGGACCAAAGACTAGTAGGCATTTACTATAATTAACAGAAAACGCAAACCTTTAAGTCCTTAAACATTTTAAAACTTTCACAGGCATCATTTAGATAAATAAAATAGTAAATACTATTCTTATCACATTTCAAACCAATGTTTTTGAATACATACGCGAAAATGGAAAACAAAAACGTGAACCGTGCAATCGGCAAACAAAAAAGACAGATTTTTCTAATCGTTTCAATTTAAAACGTACCATTTGAATGTTGAATATTGTTGAGCCATTTTAAACGCACTAGGCTTATTGGTGCTGAACAAAAACGTTTTAACAATTCTGAATTGGATCGCATGTGTTTAAATTAATGATGTTTTTTTTAAATAGTTTATTAACATCCTAGAATTTATATAGTAAATGAATTTAATAAAAGTAAGCCATCGCCATGATTTATATTATCAAAACTTTTTCCAGTGGTCTTTACAAAAGCAGTTAAGACAAGTTTAAAAAGGTGAAGGAAACTTGCAAAGTAGCTTGTCAATTTTATAATCGCTGTACAAACATTTTTTTCTCTCTATTAAGTAAGGTAAGTAGAATAAAAGTACAAACATGTATTTAAATTGGTACAATGTCTCTATCGCTTAAAGTACCTACTAGACGCACAAGATGTTTTCTACACAACCATGAAGTTTCACGACATTTGCTAAATTCACATTGAAAAGTTTTCTTTATCTTTCAAAGTTCACTTCACTAACGACTTAGAATCTAATCCGCTGCAGAATAAACTTTGAGTTTTATCTAAAAACGTTCGTGAAGACCTTTGCTAAGTTCGATTTTTACAAATCATTTAGAGCTTTCGGTAAGAGAGCAATGGAATTCCAGACATTCCAACTTCTGCGCTGACCAGTCTTAGTTTTGAACAGACAGTTTTATTTTTACGGACAAAGTCTCCTTGAAAAATATTTTGAACAAACGCTTCTTTGATAAACAGAAAACCGATGTTTACTTTTGACAAATACGCAAGTGGTAATGATCCTTTATTTTTCGTTTTATATAAATAATGTTTGATATACTTTCAACCATAAATGCGTAAATTGAGGGAAAGTGAAATTCTAAAGTTATCGCGGGTAATTAAAGATTAATTTTACTAGGCATATCTTCGTGAATCAAGTCAAGTATTCAAAATGGCTTCTCATTTTCACAAGTATGAGATTAAAATTGGGAAAATTTGAATTCGCAATAATAATATTGATGTCGATTATTTAATAAATGTTATCCAAATTAACTCGACCGATATTCAATACTATTTGTTCCCACTTAATTGAATATAAAGTACTTATTGTGTTTTGATATGAGTTTAATGGAATTATAATGATCGAGTTCACGTATCTTTGTTATTCACTCGACTAAACTAATTGTTATTTTGTTAGCATTTAAGAAGGGAGAACATAAACTGGGCCAAATACTAATTTAGGCATAATATATCAATAAATTGAGTTAGTATGTTCATATTAAGCAATTCACAAACTCAGAATTTATTAATCGTCATGGATATAGTACATTTTTATGTAAATACTAAAACAAAGTATATTCTCTTGTGAGAAATATTTCAGATTACAACTTTAACTATACTAAAAGACTACAGAAGAATAAAGGAGAAATATATTCCTACACAAATAAAACAATATGATACACTTAAGTATGATACTAAGTTTGCGAACGAAAATACTCTAAAGTAGCATAAATAAACGATTTTCCACTGAAAGAAACTTCCATGGCACAGATAAGGTACGTCGCATAATTCCGTTTTATATCTAACAAACGTAAGCCTTTGCGAGCATATTTTGTGAAAGAGTTGGGAAATCACACGACTTTTACGATAGAGATCCAACAATACGTTACATTCATAATAAAGAGGCTGTTTTAAATAAGTGATATTATTTTTTGCAGCTATTGAAATATGAGCTTTCGCGAGAAAGTTAAAGGGTAGACTGCCCTTTGGGCTTTACAAGCTTTGCCGGCCATAAATCGTATTATTACTAACCCGAATGTGTTTTGCGTGCAAGCCTTACAAATAGAAATTGAAAGGGGCAACTTTATCGAAAGTGTTATTAAATAAACATACGTGAAAATACATTTCTTTGGCCAAAATCGTGAAGTAGCAAGTCTACTTCATATTAAGTTATCACAGAATGATATGGAAATATTTCATCGGCCTAAAAGAAAGGAGAAAAATATATGTAGTAGTTAGTAAAGAATTCAAGTGGCATAATGTTAGCAGCATTATGCTGGATGGTATGTTATTTAGAACTGCTTTGTGGTTTTAATAACCCTCATTACTAATTTATATTTTAATAATAATCAATGTCATAAAAGCAAATGAATACCAAACTGTCCAACACTGTGTAAGTTGAAGAGTTAAGGAAACAAAAGTTGTTTTTAAATATTGAAATTTTAAAAGTTCTCAGCGCTTTTAGGAGTAACTTTATTCGTAACTTTAGCGAAACGACTATTTGTCACTTGTAGAGAGAGCGCTCGGCGCGGCAGCTTACGCAGTTAGGAAAGTCACAAAACTGACTGTCAACGTTCCTAGGTTCGTTAATTCTCTCCACTTTGATACTATTACGAATTATTACATAAAAATGAGTAAAATGATTCGAATCATAAGTATATTGAACTTAATAAATATCGCATGTGATAAGGATAACTTTGAGAACTGTAATTATTGTTGTGTTTTACGAATGTCCATGGGCGCCATTGACCATTTCAGTGTACGCCGCTCGGTTGCATTGCAACTGGTACAATATTATAGCTTATAACATTTTTATGAAATATTGTGTAACTACAAGTATAAGTTGTCAAACAAATGCATTTTCAACACAATATTACAAAGCAGTATTAATTTCAACGCATCTATGTTTTGAAATACAACATCGTTCTATAACTTTTGAGAAAAAGTCTACCATTACACGTTTCCATTGTACAAAACATTTGTGAATGCGCTTTTCAAAAAGTTTTTCAACATAAATTATTTAGTTGCTTTACATTCACTTAATATTTCATATATTAGTGATGGAATAACTAACCGAGAGAAGTTAACGTGTAAGAGACCATATTATAATCCTTTTTCCCTTCCCACTGCCACTGGGAGAAGTGGATTTAGCGGGAGATAGAATGGATAAGAAGGGGAAATTTGCTTTTGTTCTAGATATCTCATCTATTAATAGCAGCATCTGCATTTCTGATTTGTAATTTAACAAGATACATCTATGTCTCGAAAGTCTATTGCTATCTATTGTTCAATATTAAGACTTGAATCGATTCCTCTATTCGAATACTGGTATTAGAGGAAAAATATCGGGTTATCGCAACATGTGCTCGATTCTCAGCACGAACTCTAATTAAATTGTTAATAGCTAATTTAATTACAACCGCGTTCGTGAAAGAGCTTATTGTGAAAAAATCTGTGCTTCTAAATAATACTTTAAATGTAAGTGGTGACAAATAACAAGAAATGGTTAAGAGTTTTCACTTGAGGAAATCAATTCTTTAAAATGATAAACGAACGAATTGTGAAATTACCCAGTTTATTGTGACATTTTTTTGTTGATAAAATTGGATTCCAGTACAAGATCCTTATTAGTAACAACACTACTGAAATCTCCACATAAAATAATCGAAGGACTTTAAATAAGTATAAAAATTAAGGCATGTATTTTACTTGATGTTGCTCTCGACTACCTCGATAGAATTAAAAGGAAAAAAGAAAAGAAGTTCATATCCTCATATATTAGCTACCTTCCAGTCAAAGTCTCAGCAAAATCAGTCAATTATCTGGAACAAACGCGCAGAGACAGACAAAATATATAAAAAAACACCCAAAGTGGTATGATTTGAATACCACTTTGGGGCGTGACGTCACCCTAGTAAGTAAATATAATTTTCATAGATATCCAAATACATTTTATTATTTGTACGAAGATCAACGAGATTAAAAATGTAGTAAGGCTATGTAATACACTAAGGCGTGTAACTCACAGCGTGGTAAATTGTTTATAACAGTTGGTTACACTGCTGACACGTGAAAGAAAAGGGTGATGTAATCGACGTTGTACAGCTAACAGTATCCAGCCAGCCTAGCGAGTTGATTCGGTTTTCGAGAGCGTTAAAGGAAAAGCTAATAGTAAGTAATAACGAAACTTCCATGCTTAAACAGGAAGACTGTTACATTTAAGATAATCTAGGAATCACTTTATTATAAACAACTAGCTGTTGCTCGCGATATCGTCCACGTGGAATTAAAAAAAAATAGTTATGTTACTCGGGGATCATGTAGTTTTAGAACAGTGAAAGAATTTTTGAAATCGGCAATGTAGTTTTTGAGTTATTCCAATAGATACAAAAATAGAAATCTTTCCTCTTCATATTTTTGTATAGATAAGAGTATTTGTATTGTATATACATTTTCAAGTTAAAAATAAACAAATTTAAAAAATAAGAAACATTTGGGCATAAGTTGATTTTCTGATAAAAATATTATTCATCTGTGTAAACAGCGAAACTGACGAGTTCTGAAAAATGCCGATTTAATAAATCGTTGAACATGATTCATCTCTCGGATTATTGAAGCTCGTGTAATATTATTTGAGTGGGGCAATGTTAGGTACCGCTTGTCTACCAAGTCAATTGCTTTCTTTATATCTCTACGTAAAAAAGTTCTAATATCTTGCTCCCAACGGTAATATAACTTTCACCTAAATTCATGAAATATACTTGATACCCAATAAAAATAGTTGTTTAGTTACACTAAATAGGTAGGTTATAAAAATCGATTGACTTGATTTCCGCCTTTTTTTAAAGTCGGTTAAAAACTGATATTTAATCACAATTAATTCATTAGTGTTACAATAATTCCAGGACCCATTATTTTTTGTAATATATATTTTAAAATTTAACATAATTTTTTTTTTGTATAAATATCTATCAATAAAGTTTTTAGTAACAACTTCATACTTTTTATAAACTATCACTTTTTATAATAAATAAAATATTCTAGTATCGATCACGAATACTTTAATAAGTTTAGGAAACACTGCACGTTGCAAAATTTTATCCGGCTTACTTTCGTTATAGAATATTCGCTCAAATACAAACGGCATTGTACCGTGTTAGAGAAAATGTTGAAGCGTACGTAGGAAATGCATGATTTGATTGCCTTGTCCTTTTGTCATCATCGGACATCAAGGCCCGCGGCCATTGCCTTTCTTTTGTAACAGTCGTTATACTGATTCAAGCGAAGCACTTTGCTTTATTCATTACGTCCAGTACGGGAGCAAAATGATTTTTCCGACTTTATTTCTCTATTTGAAATTTCTTTTCAATTTAAACGTAGTAGACGTAATAATTTGCTATTGAATATCTTAGAAAAAATGGTTTTCAATCACCTTACAAAAGAACTAGTCAAAATGTATAAAAGCTTGAAAAATAAATTCCAGCTATTAGGCTTCCCTTTTGTAAAGCATTTCGAATAACGCTTGAATATCGACTATTATCTTTTTAATGGCTCTTTTTTAAGTCTCTTCGTAACGGGTTATTCAATTGATTAAGTCTATTATGTTTTCAAAAAACGTATAGTGTAAAAAAGCGAATGGATTTATAAATAAAATATGAGTACGTTACGTTTTGGTTTATGACGTAAATCAAACTATTTTTCTTTGTTATCACTAGCCTATAAGAGTGTGTTTCCTAGCCTATAAGACACATGAAAAAGTAATTTTCGATACGCTCAAGTTGTCTTTAACACGCAAAGAATGCCGCGTCATGTTATTGAAACGCCTAATCGTCTATCTCGATACAGCCAACAATGGGTATGTGATCCCACGCATTGTCGCTGCAGAATAGGAAGGATTTACTAAGACTTTGAATAAAACAAGCTACGCCTCGACTCAGCCGGGTTAAAGCCTCCATAATCACATGGCACGGGTGCTCGCGAGAACGAGTAGCAACTTTTAGAATACACGTCTAGTGTTAACTTTAATCAACTTATTTGCAATTCGTTGCTACTGTTATGACTATGTAATATTGTTCATACTTATAGCCATGGTTAACGCTTTTATCTAACTAGTATTTACTCTATAATTAGGACAGTATTTAATTTAATGAAGTAGGTACTTTAAGAGACTATGCAAGGCGTGCTGTTATAAATTGATGAGAAGTAGTAGCGCTTTATTATAGTGGGAAGACGGATACTACGAAATATATTTACAACCTTGTGACAGTTGTTAACTAGCAACAAGCAAGAATATCTGATAGTATGATCATAAAAAGTAAAGAAGAAAAAAGAGTGTTGTGCACGCCTGTCGTCTGTTTTTTTTCTATTATTTGTATAATGTTTACTCCGCCAAAGTTTGTAGTTCATGCAATTGGCGTACCAATAAGGAAATAGGGTAATGTTTTAAATAGAATATCATAGTAGGTGTTGATTTCCATTGAAAGATAAGCAGCAATTTTTTTGCAAGATAAAAAAGAAGTCAAGGATATAAAAAGCTTTGGAAATGAAAATTCAAACCAATTGTTTGCAGATTCTTAGAAAGTTAGTTTGCCTTAAGCACTCTCAAAGTTTTTAATATTAATGATTAAGTATTGTTTGTTCAACTAAAGATTTGATATGAAAACAGAAAACAAGATATTGAATATTTATTTAATAGTACAAATGACGCAAATAATGTTAAAAATATAAAAACTACTATTTTAATGGGGATTTTATAAAAGTAAAAATATAAGCATTGTTGGTTAAAGTAAAAATATTTTTGTCTAATTACAACTGTGTACCAGTATTTAAAAAATAATAACGAGCACTTTTGAATACTTCACCTTGATATGACTAGAGAATGCACTAATTAAATGTAATAACAAACGACATATTTTCTGTATTTATTTAGCGGACCAAACAAATGTTGCTCTGCTGTTGGCTATAGCAAGTTCTATAGACGTCTTTTATGTCAAATTAATATCAAACTATGTCGAAATTATTGATGCGTTGTACCGCATTGAAATAACTATATAATTTAATTCGTATGAACTTCGTAATAATTCAAACGTTAAATTTTCTTCGTCAATTTATAATTAAATTTTGCTGTGGAAAATTTTTGTACAGTCTATTTTATAGGCGGTCACGGTGTGGATTCACGATAGGAAAGGCTTTATCGACTATCAATTTATTCAGTGAGTTTAATGTATAAAACCTCCGGATTTTCCGTTCCTATCGTAACCGCTTACGGGGCGGGATTCTTTGAGCTATAATGAATTTTATTGCTTCTGCATTACACTGACCGGAGAAAGTTAGATATCTGGTCACGCTCGCTCGATTTACCTTCATCCATATGAAATTTTAATATTATATAAATTCATTACATGGATTATTTTATCCACGGCTTACCTTTTATTAACTTTTATTTAAATAAATACCTCATTAATTTAAGTTTACAAATAATAAAGATATTATTTTTATTAAGGCCATACGCGGTTTATTTGGTAAATAGTTTATTGGGACTGGTTTACTTTACCAAACTTAAAAGTGTCCATTAATATATTAGGTTTTTTTCTGGATTCAACCGATTTATTTTTACGGTTAAAAGTTGGTGTCTATTTATATGACTTTTTTTTTATAATTTGGAATTACATAAAATACACGATGTATTAAGTTAAAATAAATCCATTTGAGATATAGTCTGAAAACGATACATCACAAAGTAACTCTTATGAACATCAGTTTATCCCGTGGGAGCTAAGTTCTTTGAAATAAAACGACTTAGTAACCAAGACAACTTGCGGGCGAAATATTCTTGTACTCATACATTACACAGGTATCATTTAAATCAATTTTGTACACTTTACTTTGTTAAACTAATTACTTAGTGCAATAAGAAATTACGTGGTTCCGAAGTTTGTTTATAAATTCTGCTTTATCTGTATAGACTCCGAAACTACTGAATCGATTTAAAAAAATCTTTTATTGTTAGGAAGCTACACTATTCCCGGGTGACATAGGCTATATTATTTTTTTATTTAATTTTAATTCTCATCGTGTGGGCGAAGGCGCAGACATCTACTTAAAATAAAGTTATAAGAGACTTTGCTTATTAAGATATTTTATATGGTGTAAGGAAGGAACTGATAACTACTTGCAGTTGACTAAGGAAAACATTAACATTAAAAGTAATTAGCATATTTAAAGTAAATTGCAAACTCTGTATCTATTACGTAAAAGCAGTGAACTGTAAATGGGTACAAACTTTCCTATCTCTAGCGGCTACTAAGAGTTCGTGCTCTGTGGTATACAGTGCTCGTTCTTCATAGTGTTACTATAAAGTATAGATATATGTCGAAGTATGGATGCAAGTTTAATAAATAACAAAAGGTTTAACATTCTATCTTCGTAACTACTACGACGAGGGAGTTTGCGGCTTATATTTCAACTAGCGACCCGCCTCGGCTTCGCACGGGTGCAAATCGGTATAATGCTGATACTAAATACTGCAGCGTTTGCAATGTAAGCGCTAAAAATGTGTTAATTTACGACATCATATTAAAGACCTCTAAATTATCAGTGTTACTCTACTATATTGTGAATTTATAATAAATGAAAGCCTTCCTTATGAATCGTTCTATCTATTAAAAAAACCGCATCAAAATACGTTGCGTAGTTTTAAAGATTCAAGCATATATAGGGACAAACATAAAAAAGCGTTATTGTTTTATACTATGTAAGGATACTACGTAAGGATAAAGATACAATAAGGATAAATGTATTCAAAGTTATATAAAGTTTGAAAAACATGTTTTTGACAAGAGTTTAATATAACATGGCCCTAAACTTATCTGAATCTTACTTTTGACCTGTGACGTATAACTAACTTTTATATTGTGTTGTTACTGTCGTACGCATTAAATGATAGTTACTTTATCTATACTCAGAATCTGATCTGATCTGCTGTGAATTATATAGTGATTTTGTGTAGACAATGTGTATAAAGGAAAAAAGAAACCAGAACTGGAATAAAAGTACCGCAACGTTTGATTTGACTCCATGAAAGTCTGTCCAAGCTTTTTTTCCATTGAAAATAAGAATAGGTACTATGTAGGCGCTATTACCGAGCGGGGGATGCAAAGAGTGCGCGATAAATAGGCAAGGAGGCATTGAGGCTTCAGGGAAGAGCCGTTATTGCCTACCGAGAGCATTGTTGCTAGCCGATGCTGCTTTGCATTTGTTAACAACGACTATATAAAAATAAACATATCTTTTAAAATGTGTTTACATTTTATTTAGATAAAACAGATTTTATATATGAATTTAAAGAGATATGTTAGTACGAAATAAAGTTATGTTTACTTAAACGAAAACATTCGGCAATCTGGCTTTTTTATAAGTGAATATTTTAATTGAGCATCAAATAGACAACAAAATATATAAAAAAATAACTACGACCAGGGAAACATTTTATGAAGATCCGTTAATCCGTTTTGGAGGTGCCTACAAACATATATTAATAGTAAGAAAATATTTAGACAGTTTGAACTCCATTTTAGTAGTTTCAAATGAGTAAAAACAATGTTTACTTAAAACAATAACTAAATACTGTTTGTTACATAAAATGTATTTAATATTCAAATCATGCCCTTATCATAAAACTCATGTAAATAGGCCTTTTTGTTTGAAAGTCCGAAAAAAGGGGTTTAAAGGGTAAGTTTTCTTATAAAAGTTGTTTTTTTCCTTTCTGTGCAAATCAACGAAATAAATATTGAAAAATGTTACACAGATTTTGAAATATAATACAAATCCTTTATAGATAAAAAAAAATGATTAAAGTCTTATTATTTTAATGGTAAAATAGTTAAAATGTAAAATTAATGCTTAGCATTCATACGAACGCTTTTTTAAAGTCGGCATTGGCGTTTTTCTAACGCCTTAGCTCATACGATCGCTGTAAATTGACTCTTGTTACGTTCAAGCAGCGCTCAAAATCCAACGCTACGCGATAAAAATTTAAAGGCGTTGTTGTGCGGACAAATTCATGTAAGTAAATGCATTTATTTTATCTCAACGTGTTTTTTAGAGCGCGTTGAAGAAGCGTTCGTATGAATTGAGGAAACGGAGCTTACACATTACAATCTTATTTGTCGGTGACGCTATGTGTACGAGGGAACTTAATATTATAAGCTACCGTAACATAGTTATTATATCAAGTATTTAACTTTTATTACTAATATACATAAAGGTTAATTATATTTATGTACTTAAATCAGATATGGTAAGTTGGAGTCCCGTGTGGGCTGCGCTAATGAGTGTGAGTATTAGGGATTCTTGTTTACAAAAACTTTGACGATATATCATTTGTCCGCCTTACCGTATTTAGTTTCGCGTTCATAGTTAGCTAAAATGTGTACATTATTTAGTTTAACATATCCTTATTTAGTGTTATTATTAGTTTTATTATTTTTTATAACTAGTTTTTGCTCGCGACTTAATGTGTATTTCTAATAGTCAACTAGTTGTCGTTCTGGAAAATCGGACATATTCACCCCGTTATCTATACTAATATTATAAAGAGGAAAGTGTATTTTTGTATGTATATAATAACTCTAAAACTACTAGGCCGATTTCAAAAATTCTTTCACCGTTAGAAAGCAACATCATTCCCGAGTAACATAGAATATATTTTAAAACCATGCTTACGAAATTGCGAGCAACAGCTAGTTTGTTATTAATTGATATGCTTGAAATACTCTTTTGATACATTTGTTGTAAATAAAATTGTATTGATTTTGACAAAACAATTATTTATAAAACATTATAAAAGTCGATGTAAGCCAGCTTGCCTAATTATACTGGGAGTAAAGATTTGGGACCTTTTTTAATGCCACACTTTCTTTTAATGTCCGTTGTAATAAAAGATCCAAATATCTTTTATATATTTTATATGTACCTCTAGTCGACATCTGCATCATATCCGGCGCGGACGCCCGTCCGCCTGCTCTGACATCCGCACTTACTTTTTATATCTTTTTCATTTTTATCCCCTTAGCGTCAGTATTATTGCTCATAATGTAAACTGCTGTATCACCACATAGACATGATTGTTTCCTGAAGTATTGATTTCTGATTAAATCTTGTTTTAATTTACTATACGGTCAAGGGAATCAAAATCTCCTGTACGATCCTATTAAATCCTAAGTGGGAATATGGTTTTAATTGCTTGTGAGATTCATCAATTCGGGTAGAATTTCGTTCTCTATGTCGCTTTTTTGTTAGGAATATTGAAAATACATATTTTTGCCTTTTTAAAATATTGGTATAAGGTTTATTTGTATGAATTTGATGCACCAAATTGAAGTCATACTTGTTTATTTTAGATATTTATTTTATGAGGCATTGACTTTTGAAAATGAAGACGGATATGGCGGCGGGGATATAAAATGGAAATGGAACTTTGGTATGTATTTTCTGGCAACTACATGCACACAAGAACCATGTTTTATATGTAAATGCGCTTTTCGTTTGCAAAGTGCTTTCTTGAAGGAGCTGATCCTGCAACTGTGACAGAGAATGAATTTTACTTTGAATAGTTTTCGTCGAAATGAGAAAACTCAACACCAACAAATATAGTTTCATACTACTCTAAATTTTGAAGATACTTTCATCGACTTAAATAATTTAATATACAACTTCCAAACTACCACTAGAAGTTCATATGTTTTTCAATTACCAAAAACACCCATATACCTACATTATTGCGTTGTTTAGTGTAATATTTACCGTACGTATAAATAGTTTAGATAGTCGTTAATATTAAATTTCACAATTTATCGAACCATAATACAAAATTAATAACAGATATTGTACGACGGCGGTTAATTTACAAGAGGAATTTATTAGATTCGATTAGGTAAGATAATGGTAAGCGCCCTGAAATGTGTGTAATAATACAAGCTATTTAGTATAACATATTCTCTATCTACTTTACTTAAGTAATTTGATATTAAATAATATTATATCGTGGGTTTTCACTGTCCTTACATATTAAGTACAAAGCAGTTTTGTCACAATACTCGTTCAGTTTACTATATCTCACTAATACGTCAAACCTCAACAAGCGAGAAAGCACTATAAGCGATAGTAATTCTCTTATCCCGACGAGCTACCACCATAAGCGAGAAACTCGTATTAGGAAAAAACGTCTATAAGCGCGACAAAGATCGCGATCCCTTGGACACTCGCTTCCAAGTTCGTCTGGGCATTATCAATGGGAAAATTACTATGGACGAAATGTTTGTTTGAAGGTATCTCTATAACGTATCAATGGATTATGCTTGGCGCTGATTATAAGTCTAGAAAAATACTTTGATTACAATTTTTTGGTTGGAATCGCTGGCAAAACCTAGTAATAGATTCGTAAAATGTGTTTTGTACACATATTTGGGTTTTGGAAATTCTTCCACAGAGAATACTCTTTTAAAATACTTTTGTATTCTAGTTTGCTACACTACGCACTATAGGTACTTATTGTTTTTTTTAATAGATTAATGATACTTAGCAAAAGGTCTAAGTTCAAAAGATTTCTTATCAAAAGGAACTAAACCGCATATGACGAAGGTTTTCATATAATTGTTTAAAATACCGATAGGATTACACGATTGTCCATGGTTAACCATTTTTATTGTAATTCATATTTTATATTATATTAATCGTATATACACGTTTCTTAGCTATGTTTCAAGGATTATCGCTTTGCGCCATATGTTCTTAGCAATTTGCTATTACTTCGAGATCTTGGGAGAACTTATACTTAGAAGAAAACCCCTTAATAAAAGTTGTAAGTAGCGATTGAAAGATGTTTTAGTAAAATGTTTACTAAAATATGTGTAAAATGTAGATGAAACACCTAAGTAAATCAGCTTTTTTACATTTAAATGAATATTAATTTGCACCGTATAGTAAAATTTTATAAGATATTTTAAACTAAATGTAAAATTGCTAAACATACTCGCATTAATCCGGTCTCGGCACCGACGAGGGGGGTATCCAAAGTACTTTTCGATTGGCGATATCGCCGATGGAATGGACAGAAATGTATGAAACTGACTATGAAATTCGATAAGTCACGTGATTGTAGGGTGTGAGATATCGAACGTCATTATCAGTTTCATACATTTTTGACGTTCGCTATAGAATCGCTTCGTAGCGTATGTACTTTGGACAGCCCAGTTTCTAGTAGAACCGTTTTATATTTAGTTTATTGATTACTTTGTATGAAATAGCGTATAAAAATATTCAATCGAGGGTCGGGGCAATGTGGGCACTAGTCTATACTTCTTTATCAGCCGTCATATCCGAATTCAACACTATCTTACGCCACTATTAAACAAAACCCCTACCCCCCTACTTATTATAGTTGACATATGAATATGATAAATGTCTTTATAATTTTTTCATAGTATTTAAAACGAAGTAACATTTAAATTTGAGCTTGAGATATTAAATTAATGGGAGTAATTAATTAAATTGTTGGATGATTATCGTAGATAATACGATCGTCCAACTGATAGGGTGTCGTGAGCAGCGTATCATACTAGAGTTAATTAATAGGAATCATTTCTGTTATTAATCACCACTATTGAGAACACTGAAGTCATAATCGATCAATATTGTTTTTCCTCATTATGTCACAGAATTAATGTCGTGGTTTACTCAATTGAATATAGGCATTATTCTACATCTACAGGTGATATTTTTACATAATATCCCATGTACCGCTTAAAAAAGACAAGTCGTTTAATCATCTAGAACAGGGATTCCCAAAGTGGTCGACATCGACTACAAGGGGTCGGTATTGGTTCGGGTGTCCAAAATAGTTTGGGGATCCCTGATCTAGAAAATAAATCTATTATAAAATATCTAAAGACACAGATTTACAGGTTCAGTTCAGGTTCACTAGTAAAAGGATTAGAATGAAGGAAAGAGTACCTACAGCTTGAAAGCACATCGGTTAGTCATTCAGTTTTTTTCCCCGAGGCCAAAGTCTCGCGCGAGAGGACCTCACGGTGAGGCAGTGCTGAATAATCCTTTATACTTTACTTTGAATCTGTGTGAACAATAGTTAGGTAGATAGGTAATCAGATAACCTTTATACTCATTAGTAGGGGGTTCAATCGGCTCTGCGTGAGAGGACTGTGAAGGAGCATCGTGTTGTAAATACGCTGCAGTCATTACTCGGCGAGCGAGAGAGCTGAAAATATTTTGCCCGTCTCACTGAATTAGCATTCCGGACACGACTACTTTAAAGAATTTGCCTTCTTTCCTTCAGAAATAAAGGCGTAACATTTTAATACCTATCACGCTTAGGAATATTAATGGTGGCATTAATATCTCAAGTAGTACCTACAATATTTTATTTTAATTTATTATAATTTAATCAATATTTTTTATATAATTATTGAAAAATAAATTCAAAGCTATAACGTAACAAAGCCGGCTACAGACGCTGTTTTAACTGTACAGTTCAAATTCAAAGTTAACTGACGTGTGTAGGTAAAACTGAGAACTGTATCGTTCGGTTGTGCAGATCAAATTGACGCGTGTACGTCAGTTTTAACTGCACAGTTAACGACTTTTAATGGCTGCTTTAGATGAAGTATGCAAAAGAATTTAAAATTATTTTATGTAAAGTATATAAGACAATAACAAGTCGGAGAACATCTAAATAGATATTTTATACCTTAAGTCTTCTACGAAGTCTTAATTTGCGAAGTAAGCAGAAAATATAAAACGAGGAAAATAAGGCCTAGCTAAAAAATGTTGATATTTAAATAATCGCTGGCAACATGTCACACATACTTTTATACTTTTTTTATATAACCTTAATCTACTGTCATAAAACAGCTTCTAAAGCTGATTACTTTGATTAACAAATGAATAAAAAAAGTAATATTTTAGGCAACCAAATAGGCAATTAATATGTCTCTTATCTTATTTCTTAAATAATTGCTCCTTAGAGATAGTCTTAATTTTCTCTAAAAATAAGTGTTCGAAAAATTTATCAGCTAATCGCTATTTCTACAAACAAAAGAAGAAACTGACTGACTAATGGACTGACTGACGAACCGATTGACTGACTGCGAGACATTTAGTAACAGTAGATTCTTAAAGTATTTGATGCAGTAAATATATCTTCCTGTGGAAATTTAAATAAGGAAATAATAGACTCACCGTCATGCGAATCGTAGATGAATATAACATTCTTCCACCCATAGTAGGTGATCGTATCTATTACAGCTTGGTGATAGTCCGGGCGCATGCTCACTGCGAAGTCTTTCAGGCCAGATGAAGGTGGGAGCACCTGCAAAGATTTGCTACAGTTGTAACTGAAAAAAAATGTTTTCACAACATTCCCTTTTGAAGTTTTCAATAGAAAAATCCAACTGTGGACTCCAGAGGATTTTTTTTTAAATTGGTTCAGTCGTATTAAAGTTGTTTTGCTTTAATTTTTTTTGCGAAATGTAATTTAGTCAATTACAGTATTTTACTGTGATTTTATAATCTTAAGTTTAACATTATATTTCTTAATTAATGAAAAAAGCAAAACAAAAATAAATCAGAAAATAGATAAAGTTATAACAGATAGAATTATTGTAAATAAGTTAAACGAACGGTATATAAAATAATATTTTGATAACATTACGTTAGAAAGGGTGCAATTACACATAATGATTTTATAGCCACGCCGCAAAGTGACAATTTACCAGATGAGACTTGTCGTTCACTGGAAAGTTTATTCTTTGTTCTACGTAGGACTAATGCTCGAAGGATTTTGAATTAAGAAGCGAGATGTGGGTTTCGCTTTAGATAAAACTCATAACCGTGAACTGTTTTGTTGACTCCAGGAAACAAAAGAAAGACTTCTTTTATTGTTCGTTCAGGGTACGGGTGGTTGAATTGCGCACTTACTTCCGGTAATGTAGTTACATTGTTTTTGTTTTTTCATTATTATTTTTGGTAAAAATAATGCGAATATTGGTACTGTGTTTTCTATAATATTCTTTTTGTTTTTATAGTAGAGTAAAGCATTTGTATTATTTGATCACGATAAGCTATGAACATTCGCGTTTGTGAAATCATAACTGGCGGTTTTTATAAAATAAAAATAGTTAGGCCTTTTTACTATTCGTTTAGGGAACATCATAATTGTGCTCTATTGCGGAACACTTGTAGTACATTTTGAGCCATTTTGTTGGAGGAAACGTTTGCGGTCAACTCGGCGCGGAAATCGCACACTGTGTAGGAAAGGAGTATTTCAAAGCTGAAAGCAATGACGTGCACTGGCTTTGTATTGCGCAAAATGCATGTAGATACAATGAACGAAAGTAAAGAGACAAAGAATATCGACTTATTCGAAGAAAAAATTTACATCCAAAAATACAAAAGAGTTACATTTTATTAAGAGTTTAAAAAGTTTGTACACATTCTGATAACTAACTCTGACATTTACAACTGCATAATAAAAATAAAAAACACGAACTAAAATACAAAATTAAAATCGAAAACATGAACAAATTTGGTTGCCTTTTGCAATAAAAACTACAAATGGCTATGCAAACGACAACGTGTTCTCGAAATAAGTGTTTGTTCTGTTGGCAAACAATTCCGCAATTGTTGAGGGGACGTCCTTGTTTAATTTTAAAATTACGTGGTAAAATATTTTTTAAACATTTAAAATAACATTTTATTTAAAGAAATAGACGTCCGAAATAACAAATAAAGTTTTGTTGCTTTTTTATGAAGCTAATAATCCAATTAATATAAAATAGACGTAATAACGTAGAGAGGTAATTCACTGTCTACATTTATTAGCATAATTACTTCTCAAGTGCGAGGAGTTTGAGAATCTATCTTTTGTTTGCTTTCCAATTCAATTTGGAGTGTAGTAATGTGAAGTAATATTATCACAAACGGTACGGGAGACGGTAAACACCTGATGTCAGAACTCATACAACTTTATGTGGGAACTGCGCGGAGCTGAGAAGTGATCGTAGATCCAATAACATTGAGAGCACAAAGCACGAACTTATATAACAACGGTGCAAACGCAATTGGATCTTATTTTCCATTTGAAATACGAGATGTAAAAAAAAAGACGTTTGCTTAATGGCATTTTTATGTAGAAAATCTCGCAAGACAGTAATGCATAGCTACATTTTAGCTTGATTATGGTTATATTCGAGTTGTGTTTCATCCATTTAAAAAGCCATCCGTTATATGACACCTGCCGGCGCATTTCTAAACATAATGCCCGTACTTTTTATGCCGCCTGTTTCTTAGGATCACGTCTCTTGAGACATGCCACTTGAAATGCGCGTTTCATACAGCGATATTAGTAAACTTATCACACTGTTCTGCTACCTCGATTTTGAATTACTCCATTAAAATACTAATATCATACGTATTATCAACCTATAAATATCATAGTTTAATAGCTTATATTAGTAGTCTAAAATATAAATTATCTTACATACATATGCTAGGTTTGAATTAAGTATTATTTCTGGATCTTTCCATTATAGGGATGGAAAGGGAATCAAATGAGAAAATAGACAAAGCATGTTGGAAATGTAACGTGAAGTGCAGGACTATACAATAACTTTTCGTGTTTTGTGTTAAACGTGCGTTTCTACTGCACAAATAAATAAATAATATTTTTGTCTCTCTTATTTTAGCGAGGAAGGATAATATGTTTTAATTGTTTCGGTAGTATCAATGTACGCCATGGATGAAGACGATGATGATAGATGAATGATGTATAGAAAGAGACCATGACCATTGAACAAACTATTCGAATGCACATAGACGGGAAGCGGTGAACCAGATGCAAATATTTGAAACGTGTACACAGATCAGCTTAATTCAAAACCAAGCTGTGCAGAGTAAACTAAACACTGGCTTAGTTAACAGTAAACAGTTTATGTTTGGTAATAGAACAAAACACCGACGATTTTCTGGGACCTACACTGAATTATAATACAGCAGCATTGCGTATATTTTAACTAGCTGTTTCTTGTGACTTCGTCTATGCGGAAATACAAAATAAAGCCCACCGTATTCGGGGATAAAGTAACTTTGTAACGGTGATAGAATTTTTGAATTCGGCCCAGTAGTTTTTGAGTTACTTCAGTACATACAAAATACAAATCTTTCTTATTTATAATGTTCATATAGATTATATGAGTTATAATTTTCTTTACAGAAAAACCTTGAAGGTATAAATAGCTTTTGTTAGCTTAGAGATTGGTTAAATGAAACATCTTAAGAATGCATATTAATAACCGACTTACTAATCTACCCTCTTTACAACTCTCCTTATTTAAATGCCACACGCCCTTTCTTATTACATCATAAATTTATACTTTCAGTAGACATATCATTTCTCTTTAGATAGTTAAACAAAATAATGGGACACAAAAGGAAGAAAACAAATAATCTAAAATGTAAATTAAAAACAGAAAATATTAATTCATTATTATGCAATATCATAATTATATTAGCCGAATGTTTTATCGACATTTATAAATTAATAGTCAGTTAAGCAGCGTGTTTACCTTTTCCGGGAACCAGGGGGTGACGAACGGCAGCTGAAAGGTGTTGGTGTACGAGTGCAGCGTATAGAAGGAATCGGACATGACTGCACCGAGCATGGATATCACATTCCGATTGATCTGGTTGCAAACTGAAACAAAAAAAATATAATATGTATTACGACATAAAAAAACAATATTTACAGTCGAACCTGGATAAGCGAGAACTGGGGGGCTACCCAAAGTATCCTTCGATTGGCGATATCGCTGATCGAATCGATAAAATTGTATGAAAGTGACAATGATATTCGATAAGTCATGTGCTTGTCACGCACACGTGACATCTTACAAGATATCGAACATCATTGTCAGTTCCATACATTTTCGATCTTCGCTATGGAATCGCTTTGCAGCGCATGCACTTTGGGTAAGCCCCTGGATAGGCGAGAAACAATTACAAGCGACACAAATATCGCCGTTACTTGGATTGTCGTTTATCCGGGTTCGACTGTATTTGTAATTTTTAATCTGATGTCGGAATATTAATGAAAAATCATTATTGTTTTCACAGTTTTTTTTTATATGAAGGAAAAGATAATTTTTGTATGAGAATGGTTCAGTAAGCTATTTGTAAATATATTTTTAGAAAATACTACTAATTGTTTTTTTTATCTTGCTAATACTTATTTTCCGGAACTTATGAAAGGAAACTAAGTCGGGAAGAGTTTCAGTTGAAAATTTTCAATTTATACTTGGATTTTTTTACAAACAGCGAACAACTCGGCAACTTCGAAAGATCTGTTGCTATGGTTGGGATTAACTGAAGTCTTCAAAACGCTATTACTTCTACCTAGAGTGTTTGTTTATTTAAACACTAGCTGTTATGTGCGACTTTGTCCGCGTGGTATTAAATAATATAGCCTATGTTACTCGGGGATAATGTAGCTTTCTAATGGTGAAAGAATTTTTGAAATCGGCCCATTAGTTCTTGAGTTATTTCAATACAAACAAAAATACATAGTTTCTCTCTTTATAATATTAGTATAGATTGATAGACAATAAAAACCACAGTAAATAAATAACTTCCAAATATATTATATAACTTTAACATAGTTAAATAAACAATCTTAATTTCAATCCATTCTTTATATACGAAACGAATTGTTATCGACCTAATTGACCGACGTTTACAATTTCACCCTTCACAATCCTGTACTGACAAGGGGATACTTGTCATTGATTTCAAATAGTTTACAACTTAATCAACGGGTCCCCTTATTTTGTGGAGCTACAGCTCGGGTAGTCTGACTCTAATTGCCCCCGTTTCTACAGAAGGCTCGCTCTGTTTTTATTCTCCCCGTAGCTATGTGGTACAATCAAATACCTACAATACTATACAGTTTGTGGTTATTCTAAACTAATCAAATATTACTTCGAGACTTGTTTGTTTCTTGAAATCAAGTTTTAAAAGAATTTTGTTATCGTGATTATTAATATATAATTAATTAATATTTAATTCTGCGTTACAAAAAATCAAGTCCATACAGATAATTGATTCTGTTAAAAAGACATTTACAAAATCAGAGATCTGTCCTAAATTGTTTGTGTTTGTAAAAGGAGCTTTTGTATCCTTCCTTTCCCCACTAATACTTTTGCAATTTCGTAACAATGAAATATATCTAATCGGTCATCCTGTCTACAAAATCATTGTTTCACATTTTTTCTACACATATCTTAGATAGATTACCCAATTGCGTCTTAAGTTTTCTTTATTTTAACAGGAAAGGCGGAGAATAGTAATGTGACAATGTTAGACTTTAATATTTGATATTACGAGTATTACTCAAGCACTAAGTTTGCAGTTATAACGTAGGTAGGGAGATAAACTCAGTCAATAGTTACTCGCAAGTTCCTACTCCACTAGTAAGTACAACTTGATTTATATACGTTAATTTATGTTTAATGTTACAATGTTACTCTATGCTCGGGGAATATTATCTACACATTTATCTGTATGAGGAATGAGAAGGGAATTATTGTACGTGAATTTAATAAATTCTTTAATAAAAGACTTATTCCCAGAGTTTATCGATAAATATAAAATTTCTATATCACTATTTTTTCATTTTTCCACAACAACAAAGTAATCAAAGTAGAAAATGTTGATCAATTTCTTATCTTTTTTTTAATATTATATGGAGAATAAAATTTCTACAATACGGCAATAAACTTCCATTTATTACAAAAAGTACATAGTTCTTTAGAGCGACGGACCTTAATTTCCGGCAGCGTAAGGAAGCTGGCGAGATTTAATTTTGAAATCCTTTCTTCTTAAACCTTATTCATATAATAAAGTGTAATCGAAATAGCTATGAGATTTTAAAAAGATTTGTTATAGAATAGAGCGAACAGCCATTTACGTAATATTTTGATATCTAAAAGATTAAAATTTAAATACTTGAGATAACAATTGACTCTCCTATTACGTGGTTTGAATGAAGATAAATCTATCGCAAGAAGGTTGACAATTATAAAAATAATACATTGTTTAAAAGTGCATTTTTTTAGAAAACTGAATAACAAATAATTGCTAAATTATTTATTTTCATCATTGAATTAACTTAACAAAAAGTTGTTCGTTTCGAAACACTTTCAGTTATTGCTATTACCAATTGAATAGCGAGTTTGTATCTCGTTCGGAATATTGAATAGAGGGTAGGTATCTGGATCATCTTTCCCGCCACGCACGCATTAGTGCTCTCACTACTTCCAAATATTGTTGAGGGTATTCCTGTTGAAATATGGATGCGGTAATAAAAAAAAGCAAATATCGTCGGTGTGGCCGCAGGGGGCCGCGGGCATGCGGGTCACGTCTGCTAGCTTCACAGACGCCTCGCTCCTTCAGATACTCGCCTTCTAAACTGTTAGTCCTTATAACCGTTGCGTAACTTTCTAACCGGTATTCTCTCCATTTAACTTTTGATAGCCTTTTCTCTAAATTGGTATTATGAGATTTGAATTATTTGATACATTATTTATTATGATAAATTGCAAACTACTAATTGGAGCCTACCTATACTTTGCTGAGTTAAATAACGAAATTTGCCTAGGTAACTCGATAGAAGTGTTTTCTGGTGAAAGGAATATAAAATAGGGTGAATAGTTTTTGAGTTTATTGGCAAGAAACAATTCAATCATTTCACTTTTAGCCATTTTTTATAGAAATAATAAAGTATTGCGTTAGTATTAGTAGTAACTTAATAAAGTAGTGCACATCTGCCCGACTAAGATATTGAAATGAATCGGTACCAATTCTCGTAACATTTCAGCCTAAGTACAGTCCTTAAGTAAAGTGACTCTTAACTAATGGAACAGTTCTTGTTTGTGTAGGGACGCACTATTTGGTGACTTTTTCCTTTAAGCTGTGCGATAAATGTGTCGCAAAGATATAAAGTAACTTCTCAAATTCCATCCAGTTTAGTAAGTACTTCAAGTTGGTTTATATCTTCCTTTTCGCTAGTAATGCTTACTTAACTTAAGTTAAATATCAGCATTATGTATTTTAAAAACGTTGCATTTTCGATGAAAAGTTAGTGCAGTTATACTCTCTCCGGTTTTTTCAGTTTTCTTAAAACGAGTGAAATTTTGATATTATTTATTCCATTAAATGCAGTTTTTACAAAAAAAAAATCGTTTTTAAGGCTTAACTTTAAATGCTCATATAGTCGAGGACGTTTATTTCCTACCCGTTTTAGCAAAATTTATTTCGAGGCTCACATTCCAATTAAAAAATCTCATAATATATAAGTATACACGTGCTAAATTATAAGTCTTATGGGGACAGTTTGCTGTACGATATTCGAAAAGTAATAAGCGAATTTATTTCGTTAACGACATCCATTTCTGGTTTTGTATGAAGAATTAATTTTAGAGTAGTATTATAAAGGACATGGAGTATCCTGCTTCGTATAGATCCTTAATGCTTCCGCTCCGCCGGCGACTGTGGAGCAATATTCACCGCCCCACAATAAAGCTCCGGTGGCTTGCTCGTGTTCTGTCATAATTTTCATGCAAATTATCTTTTTAAAGTGAACTACAGCCTGTTTTATTTTCATATCATCTCGCGTCCTTTACCTTCTTATATTATAATGGACTACCTTATTCATTTTTTTACCTCAAAGTCATTAAACACGCGCATATTTAGCACAAGTAATATGTAAAACAAAAATTATAAATGTTTGCATCCTATTTTATAAGAATAAAAAATATCTAAAGAAATACTCATGAAACGTTGTTAGTATTTTGAAACTCATTTCAATAATTTATAATTACCCATTAGTTGATACATAAAGAGAATTTATCCTTAAAGAGCTGTTTACTTAACATTCTCAGTATTTTCAATACTTTCTATATATTTTTGATATTCAAACAGACGGTTGCAATGAACTGATTTATAAATTGTATCTTAAAACATCGGACATTCTACTCTTCAACGGCTTAATATGATTTTATTTTTGTGATATTTATTTTATATTTAATCTGTTCGTAATGACCTTGTTTCTTTTTAGACATAAGTACCAAAAATATTAAAAAAATAAACAATATTTATAACGTCTATGCATAGCAGTTGTACGTTTAAAAACAGCAATAACTTGTATTTGAATAGAACAGGGACTGGGCATGCAAATTACACGAAGCGCAAAGTATTAGTTTTGTAGACGGTGTGGAGTACCGCTGCATAGGGAGGGCTTATTTTTCTATAATTTGAAATCCACTTCTAAATCCAATATCTTCCTTTGTGTATTTTTTCTAGATGTAGAATCATACGCATTTTTTAAGTATTGCAATGTTTAGTGGTAAAATAGATTTTTAAATATTTATTATTATGTTTATGTAGATAGATTTTTTTTGTTGATTCTACACGTGGTATGTAGGTACAGATAAACATTTTTTTGTTTGCTTTTAATTTTGTAATAAGTTTGCTAAAGTTTGCTATACTCTTTCCGGATAAGTTTTTCGCCTTATCTAAAAAAAATATTAGTATTTTTAGAAATACTCGTATGTAGTTCATATTCAACTTAAAGTTGTTTAGATGCAAGATGTTTCTATAGAAATATCACATATTAATAATTTATTTTATCAAGAAAAAAGTAAAAGAATATTCCAGTATATTTCTTTTTTCTTGTAATAATTCCTTCCATCCGTATATCATTATTATCACATTACTATGTTGCGATGCTTGTTGTTGCTTATAGTGTTTTTTAATAATTACCAAAAATTTGTTTGTATTTTAAACTGGGTTGGTATAATATTTTATTGGACACGCTACGTATGTATTAATCAAGTGCCATAATTATATAACTAATAATCCACGTCCTCGTCAAAGGAACATGTAAATTCATGTCGGATCTTAGTCTATAAAGTTGTAAACTACATTTTAACATATAGTAATCTGTATTTAGCGAAGACCGTGTTTGCTCAGTTAACGCCTGAAGGATCCGTTTTCATCCCAAATGGGGTGCTTTGCTAGTCATATCTCTTCCTTGCTAAATTTGCCTTGGCGTTGCAATAGTATACACTTGGGCTCTCACGATTAGGATGAACTGTTTATTCACGTGCTGATGTCGGCAAATTCAAAGCTAGAATTAGTAAGTACAAATTCAAATAGATGTATTAGTTCTTTATAGAATAGTTATTTGGGGATTTTTTTTATGTTATAATGGATTTTATGGACACTCATTAGAAATACTAACTATACTAAAAAATGTATACGTTTTTAATGATAGCAATCCTACAAAAATATTTTTTTATTCCTTTGGCTAAGGTATAATACAAACATAGATAACACGCATACTGGACCATACTGGTTTCATGGCGTCCCATCCGCATGCCTTTAAAATTCTTCAAGGCCCAAATACCTGCGCGAACGAGAGGCACCTCTTTCCCAATAACTATGCATTGTTATGTGAAAACCTATCCACAGGAGCACGTGATACTTTTTATTAATAGTTTCACATTTATCTTTAAATAAATCAAATACTATAATGTTTCTACACTGTATATAGTTTTATTCTAATAGTTGTCTTTGAAAGTCGACGGTAGAAAGTTGTATTTGATCCAGGAAATCGATACGAAAATATTTTAATAATTTTAAATATTATTTAAGCACGGTAAACCTTACTTTTACTTACTATATATTTAAAAAATAAAAATATATACATTCTTATAGCTTTATCAGAGAACATTGAAGGCTTTATCAAAATGTATTAAACCACACACTTCTAGAACGTTTTAATGTGAGTAGAGACAGAACACCGGCCTTTCCGACTTGCCTGAAAAGATTTAATAAAAAAAGTTTTTGCCTTAAAACTTTTGTTTTTTAGTTTCGTTAAATAAACTGAGTGCCACTTGGATTTGTGCAAAACTATTTGGATTAATAGTTATTGTTAGATTGATACAGTCTAAAAAATGTTTCTTTTAGGATATTCTATTATTTCTCTGGGGGTTTACCCAAAGTACTTTTCAATTGGTGATATCACAAAAACGTGTATGACGATGACATTCGATAAGTCCTGTATTTATCATGTGTGAAATATCGAACGTAACTATGAGTTTTATACATTTTTGACGTTCACTATAGATTCGTTTCATAGCGTATGTATTTTGGGTAATCCCCTATTCGTATAGAAACAAAGAGATTTAAAAGATTGATTGTTGAACCCTTATTTTAGATTACATCGTAAAATCACGCTGTTACAAGATCTCACTAATGCTGCCTTCCTGCAAAGTATTCATTACTCAAATTTGACAGTTTATGGACTGAGTTAACTTTTAAACTTCGCAAGTCCGTAAATTGATTTAACTTTTGAGAATTAATGAAATTTCTCACTAAGCATCCACGCCCTTGGATGAAAGGTGAAGATTACCAATTCACATTTCGGTAATGAGTCACTCCTGTTTCTATTTTTGTGCAAGGTCTTTATATAGTTTAAATATCATTGTTCTAATAAGTTTTAAATTAAAATACGAACTACTAAAGGAAATAACATTAAACGAAATGTCTAACGACACTAGTCTCTCCTATAAAAAAATATATAAAATAGTCGCCTAGAAAATACTGTTTGAGTCAATTGTATAGAAAAAAATGTAGGTTAGTTGTTTGATAAATCCATTTTGATTTACGTTTTGTTGCCACGATCCCTTCCAGGGTAAGAGGTTTAATATGCTAGAGATTGAAGTTACTTTAATATCAAATATAATATTAATATTTATAATATTTGTTATGTGCCGTCAACGAGGGAGTATATTATCAGCACTGTACTTATGGAATCTTGTAACAAATATCATATTTAGAAAGATTTATATTCAATTAAATAATATTGAGAAAGACATTTAAATATAATATATATTTTTTAACAACCCTAACAATCAAGTAAATGGATCAGGATCCGAGAAGCAGCAGACTTCAGTTATATTCAAAAGCTTAATTTATATATGATTCCTATCAGTAATCATATATAAATTAAACCTTTGAATATAACTGAGGTCTGCTGCTTCTCGGATCCCGATCTAAAAATTAAATATTGGAAAATACTTTTATGCATTTTAAAAATAATTAAGCCATCAACTTTAGTGTCTTCATTCTTTCAGTTCTGTAAAAACTATAACGATTTACAGAGTAATTATTTTCATAAAATGAAACTGTTTCTTAATTGCCATCTTTCCATAATTGCAGTTGTGAACGGGCACTAAAAAGCGCGCATAATTTATATACGGAAGCTATAACGATCAAGTCACTCAAGCTCTACATTGTAACTTATTTACCGCAAGTAACATCTGTTTCATGTCACAGGCGCGTAAATGATAGTTTGAAGTTGTCAAATTATTGCGTACTTCCCTACTAAGATTGGAACTGTGTCGGCATTGAAGTTTCGAGCAAATTAGTATTTGTGACTGTTTGGAGTAAGCATATTATACTCCACACACATATCAGTCAGTCATTACTGTCGGAAGGATAAACTTTACCCTATTAGACCTGGATATCATCATCATCATTTGAGGCACAACAGCCGCGAGTGGGCCTGATCCAGTAAATTTCTCCACGTCTGCCTACTCAAGACTTTTTGTTTCCACGCTTTGACGCCGATGTTTTTATTATCTTTTCGACGTCATCCAGGCATCTCAATTTTTGCCTTCTACGTCAGTCTGGCTGGCTTTCTAGCAGACGCTTGGGCACCCGGCAGTCAATCATTCTCGTTATATGTCTGCCCAGCGTAGTCGACTAATTTTGACCGCCTTGATGACATTTGGCTCATTATAGATTTGGTATAGCCAAAATATGGATGATAAGATGTTTATATTAATGTTGAAAGGCAAGCCACGAGTATTTTCTACAGGCAGTTATTGTACAAAAATATGATACCGGATACCAACCCTTCATTGTCCAAAAGCTGTTCAAGCTTTTCCATTATAAGGGGATTTCCAAATTATATTTCGATTGACGATATCGCTGATAGAATAGTCATAAATGTATGAAACTAACATTGACATTCGACAAGTCATGCTTTTCACGTGTGAGATATCTAACGTTGACAATGGTCAATTCCATACATTTTTGATGTTCGCTATCGAATCGTTTTGTAGCGCATGTACTTTGGGTAGCCCCCCAGGAGATTTAATATCTACACCTAGTCTAGTAACACCATAACAAATCCAACCCTCGGTATCTGTAGATAGAGACTGTAGACGCTAGACTTTCCAATTAAACTGTCACATCGTAATTGTGACTATGATGTAATATAAAAGTCCATTAGAAGTGTGTGCTTACAAGATTGTATATGCGTGAATATTAGAAAAAAATAATAACCTCTAGCTTATTTTGTATAGGTATTAAATATAGTTTAATTAACTCTTATTAGAAATCACGCTGATAGTTACTTATTATCTTCTGACAACAAATAGAGAGTATTGTGTGAGTGACGTCCTAAACCGTATGAGTTATTAGTTTCGTCTGACTTGGGAAGATTATTGCCGGGGTATAATGTTTGCAAACGTTCCGACCTGGCCTACAATGATACCGAAACACTAAGTCTGTTAAGTACTTGTACTCACCGGGAAATATTTAAGTGGGTTTAGTGAAGGTAAGCATTTATCTATAAAGTGCACGTTCGTGAGACTAAAACTTAGAAATCTGTTTTAATCTCATCTGTTTTAATAGTATTAATTTATTTTTAGAATAGTCTGCACTACATTGTACGAAAGAAATTCACTTTCTCTGTCCCTATATTCATGTTTAAATATTTAAAAGTAAGCAACGGATTTTGATGCGTTTTTTGTTAAAAATAGAGTGATTGAAGAGGAAGGTTTTTATAAAACGTTCACAATTTTTCTGTTGTGCTTTTAGTATCAGTATTGTACGCGTGCGAAGCTGGGGCGAGTCGCTAGTATAAAATAAGTTACTAATTGCGTATAGTAGTTTAGGAAGAAATTAAAAAGATATGTGTGAAGTCACGCAAAATACGCGCTAGTCGTGGAGTTGCTGAAAATTGAACCCATCATGGGTCGAATTACTACTACTATTACTACAATAGTTTTCTTCTTTATTCGTAGAAAATATTTAATAGGCAAAATCATAACTTTTGTTACATACACCAATAAAATAGTATACAGTAAAGTGATATTCAGGAGTACAACAATTTTGACGTACTCATAAAAACCACATTTTAAATCAAAGAGTACCCAGTATCTTACATGATATCTATTTAGATAGGTGAGTGGTACCTAGCGCGGCGGCAATGCACACGAAACGAGAAAACGTGGCAAAATTGACCACAATGCGCACTACAAAGATTAAATTGAATCGGGCAAGTTGCCAGGTACACCGGTACTGAAATTAGAAAATATTATATGCTGATTTTATAACTTGAGTAAATGCCGTAAATGTAAAGAGCATCTTTCAAGGCAACCTTAAATTGCTCACTTGCTTCTATTTTGATATAAGAACATCCAATTACCTTTCTACAGCGATGCTACATTTCTACCACAAGGTTTCCTAACCAATTAGTTAAAGTATTTTTAGTTACTAACGTATTATATAATTTATATAATCAAGACAATTTTAACGTAAGTTTATACTGCTGAATAAATTGTTAGAACATATTTTTTTCTTTTTTTAGAGAAATGATCGCTTTGCTAGTTGTGACTGGGTAAGAATTTGGAGTTTTTAACGTTTTATGAGAGTTTCAAGAGAGGAAATTCAATGGATATCTGTGAACAAACACCGAGCCCCAAGGAGAGGAAGCCCCCGTAAAAATTCGCGAAGCCGTCATTAGTCTCAGACGTGTTTTGATCAGGAAGTCGCGCTCTGCGAACGCGCTCAGCCCCTTTTTATCTTCGAGCCGCTATTTTAAATGAGGCCTCGTGAAAAAGTCCGACTAAGACGACTCGATTTTTAAATCCCTAAGCTGTAAGATGTAGCTTAACGTGCCGGTTAATGACTTGACATCGATATTTAAGAAAAGATCTTAATGCCGTGTCTTTCCGTTTTTTCATTTCTTTTTTAATACATTTTTATATAACATACAGGGTGTCCCGTAAGTCGACGCCAATACTGAAACAGGTGATGGAGGAAGTCCTAAGAGACACTAGAAAA